>JBAMJV010003487.1:0-101376 GCA_037951105.1 Echinarachnius parma
GGTGCATTTTCTTTGGATGTGTGGAGCGTGTGAATGTTTGAAAGAAAGTGCCGGGGTGGAAATGTGACACCTATATTAGAAACTAGATAAAGTCATTTTTAAAAGCAGGTCTTTTGTTGTCATTAACATGTTCACTAGGTTGAATTATATACACTTCTGAAGATTATTTCCCATCTCGAGTCAGAAGTGTCAATCGTGAAAGCAATTTCTAAAAGAATAATTTTGAACAAAATCCTAATTAATTAATACGCTATGTAGGCGTTTATTAGTGATGTATTTTGAGTGATTATCACACGATTATGATGAAGTTCGTGATCTGTTACGATTGGTTGCATGATTTGTTTTTGATTGATTTGATAATGGGTGCCACTCTCCTCCAAATGTGTGAAGCGTGTGAGTGTTTGAAAGTGAGAATGACAAAATCGAATTGGTGATGTCTGCTTGAAAGTAATAATACCCTGTTACAAGTTCTAGCTATGCTCATAAACAGAAGAACAAAACAGATTGAATCCGATGCTCTCCCCGTACGAAAACAATTATGGCTATGACATCTTTAAAAAAAGAAAATTTAATAAAATTGATTAAAAAGGAGCCTTTTCAATGTCACGTTCCCCCGCCCCCAAAAGGAATCAATTCAATACTCTGTTTTGTCTCTGCCAACACGTTCTAGCGACTAGGCCACTAAACACAATTGTATATTTCTAAAGCCCAGCCCCTCCCCCTAATATCGCGTCATCGACTTGAAGTTCTTTAGATCAAACATGAAAATGGTGCCATTTGTATTCCTTTTTAAAACTTATTCGTGATGCTCACATCCACATAAAACACATCCATCGAATGATCCCCTGTCTCAAACCAACACGATCTATCAACTTCCTTTTGATTTGATCCGAAACTATACCCACCTCCTCGGCTAGCATCTCGCGTCAACATGCACATCTTTAAGCGCCATTAAAAGTGCCCCTCCGCCGCATCATTTCATTCGCAACAATTAAGTGCTTCTAAGCTAATTCAATTCAAATCAAATTTAAATTGATAGACTGGAAGACTTTCTAGTCACAATTGTATACTGCTTAATTGTCATCGCATTTGAAGAGAATTACGCGGAATTATATAAACTCGCTATGATCTCCGTGCCACGAAAGGAGGGACACGAAACGAATCTTGAAAAGAAGAGGTTTTCTTCTATCATAATTGGACTGGTTGCACGCGCGTGCATATTGAAACGTGTTTAATGGGCTTATAATTGTGTTTTGTGTTTTGTGTGTGAAATAGCAAACCAATGATGAGGTTCAAGGCCATAGTAAGATGGCGATTTGGAGAAGTTTGTTCTTTCTCAGTGTTGTGCGTGGTGACAGCTAAACTGCGAGTTTCCTTGTTTAGATGGCATTGAATTATTATTAGTGTTTGCTTTTACATTTGGTTATCAATTTAATTATCGATCTATTAAACCATTTCATTATTTTTTGTAATCAAATTAATACAATTAATATAGTTTACATGTATATGTGTTAAATAAAACTTGAAAATGAACTTAAACTAATAAATTAGACTTTCCGTTAGGGATGAAGCCAAATATATTTTCACCTTTTCAGCACTATAAACAAAAATGCACTGTAATAAAGACAAAGATGTATATTCTAAAATTGAACGGATACGTCACAGTCAAGAAACGCTGTGTTGGGTAATCAAAATGAATACAAATAAATGCAAAAATCATTCAATGTCAACAATAGAATGTAAATTGATTGGTAATTATGATAGTTTAGTCGTGATTAAGATGACAATTAAATTGTTATATTATTGTACAGATAGTGGCAGAATGATTTGATGTTTGAAATGGCAACAACAATGTCTTTGTCTTTATTTATTCATGTATTTATAAATGTAAATGTTACTTCCAATGTCTATATTTTCATATTAAAGTTTATGTGATATTACATGCCCCTTTTCAATATTTCTGCCAGTAATCGGCTTTGTATTCTTGTATCATTTTGTAGAATTCACTGTTGAACTTTCAACGTAGCTGGCAGTAGACTCACGACGAGTAGACGAGTGCAGACGAAGACGAGTGAAATATCTTTATTACATTGTAATCATTACAGAACCGAAGAAGATAATGATATAGTTCTTAACTAATTTCCTTTGGTGGAAGCTTTTTACGCCGAAAAGGTTTCTTATAGAAGTGAACAAGTGAATATTTTTAAGAGATAAGCACAATTCCACGTTACGGTCACACGTACATGTAACGGAATCGGTATAGATTCCACAAACGATTAAGTTGTATGCAATTCCAAAGTTTCCGTCAACATCGTGTTTCTATAAACAATTGGTTATTCTGAAAATAGCGAGCAGTTCTACTATATATATGAGAAAGTAAGCTTGTGACCGGACCTTCACGCTGTTGTGCTTAGAAGATAAGCGAGATAATTTCGTCATGACTTGGCAATATAATAATAACGTGTTCATAATATAATAAACCCTTTATATTAACAACAGTTCCAAATCTCCGTTGACAATTAATTATCTGCATGATAACTAATCGATCATTTTCAATTGTAAGAAAGGGATTGAATTACAAAAGCATAATATGGGTTTAAAGCGATCTAGAAACATTGTCCAAATCCACAAAACTTACTTAGAAATCTAGTAAAAAATTCTCTCATACCTTGTTGTATTCGTATTACCAATAGAAGCATGGAACAGGTTTTTAGATTTTCCCTTTCGTTATAAAGATATTTACGAAGTGTTCGGATTTTTAACTATCCACTGGATAGTCATAACTGTGTACAATGTCAGTGCTCATTACTCGGCTATGATTATAACATCCATTTAAAGGGGTAGTACAGTTTTGGTAAGGCTGAACTTTAGTAACCAAACCTGGACAGTAACATTATAAACTAATAGTTATAACTCCACCATGCTCGAAAGGTATACAAAATTACAAATGACTAAGTAAAAAGCCCATTATCGTTCAAAAAGAGCCATTAAAACACAAGAGGGCGCTTTCTAAAAAGGCATTGGTTTCAACAATTTTTCATAAAAAATTATGCATGTGATGTTTTATTGAAATAATGATTAAATAGAGAGATCATCAACAACTATTTAAAACGCTTTTCCGTTTCCGTTTGCATTTTTAAACTCCTAGTTATTTCGAATGTTCACAAAAAATAGATAACGCTATAACAAATACAGTTTGCAAAATTCCTCACAACAATATAGGGTGGGGACTTCAAGTTTTGTAACTAAAGAACAAAATCAGCTCACCTTTTAACAAACATGACATTGTCTATTCATTGAAATAAATTGAATCAGAATATAGAAAATGAAGGCATATTCGAGAACAAATTTTCAAACCTATAACTTATCAGTGTACAATTATTGTTTAAATCTTGCGGAAATCGTTAAGATAAAGCAGATACGACATTCAAATTAACCAATATACGCATATTTGGACTTTACATGTATAACGCAAACAGTACAGTATAGGCATTCAACATAACAAATTTGATTGGTATACAAAAATTAATGCATTAAAGCACTCATAACAAACCTAGTTTCTGGGCTGGCCATGGATGAGTTAATATAGCCAGGTGATCGCTTTTAATTCTCGGGAACACGAACAGGTGATTTTTAAATTATAATTTTAGTATTTAAAAATATGTAGGCCTATAATATGAAAGAAGAAACTGGTATCAGTGTAGCAATTCGTTTCCATCCACCCGTGACCGGTGGTCCGGTGCGGATGTTCATGTCTGGTTTCTCCCACCGCAGCTCAGTCCAGTTGGTGTGGATTAATTTAACGACTTGGTAGATTATAGCGTAAAGGTTTAGGTTATTGGACAGATTCGAAATCGGCTTTGTTTATTTGTGTTGTTGCGTTTTGTTTGTTTGTTGTTGTTTAGTTTGTGCGTGCGTTCGTGCATGTCAGTGGATGTGTGCGTATGTGTGTCTTTATATGTATGTATTTGTATGTGTGTGTGTGTAGGTATGTATGTGTGTGTAGGTGTGTTTATGTAGGTGTAAGTGTGTACGTGTGTGTGTTCGTGCGTATGTGAGTAAGTGTATTTCTGTCTGTGTGTGCATCGTAGAGTTCAAATAAAAACAAAATAATGTTGGAGCAAAACGTAACTCAATGCGGGCCAAATGAGCCCCTTTCGGACATACATATTTTCACCAAACAACATGAACAAGGGAAAATTCCTTCTAGTAAAAACTGAATTGAGATTACCGCCCGAAAACAAAATAATGAAATACTTTTGTCCAAATTGATTTGTCCCACAAGCTTCTGGAGGGGGGGGGGGGGGGGGGGGGGGGTGATGGGGTAGCCCCAAGTCTCGGCCTTGTACACATGCTACTATGAAAGTAGTTCTAACGACGAGAACATCATACCAAGGAAAGAATACAATTGCAATTTTTTAGGACAATTGTCCTCAGTAAGTAGTGGTCGGTTAATGTGGAAAAGGAAAATATAGACGCGCAAAAATGAATTGTCCTCGGGAGTCAGGCAAAGAAGAGATAGTATGTTTGTATGTGGTATGGGTGTGTGCCTGTGTGTGTATGCATCCACCCGCTGCGTCCTCATACATGCGTGTGTGTGTGTGTTTATGTTTGTGTAGCTTGATTAATTTTGCGCGTTGTTTCCAGAGGCATAATCAATAGGGAGATTTATAATCTACAAAGTGCCCTGATGGATTTCGAGGATAACAAGAAATCACCACGAGGGGGCGTCATTTCATTGCTGATATCAGACCCGTATATATTTAAACAGCTTTGGATAACAATTGTCTTAAAGACAAACTATAACCAAGATGATAATCTAAATCATGTGTATGTTAGCAAAAACCTGTATTGTAATTTAATGCGTAACGTTTAACGCAATGTATCGATAACACGCCTGTCCATAATCTCATTAGAACCTAACATCAAAAGCAAGCCCCCCTAAAAAACTGCTCTTAATTTCATAGCCAAGGATGGTTTTAAGTCTTAAAGATGAAGGCCAGTTTTGGAAACGCCCCCCCCCCCCCTACCAAAAATTGAAATGGAAGCTCTTATTACCAATCATGTGAAAGAATATGTGTTTACTAATACGGGATGATACAAATTTTGCCTGGAAAACTAATTTATATATTTGGTAAATTATCATATCGATCCGGCCCGGCTAGATATCTCGCCGATGGTCGTATGGTTGATATACACACGTGCGATGCGTGTAAATCCTATGGCAAATGCGCACATGGTAATTCGCCCAAGCAAATCGCTCGAACGAGCGTACGAATGTGGCCAGCGTAGACGGGCCAAGTTGACGGTGAATTTAGGCTCAATGTCAGCGGCTTTCATAAACGTTTTTACTGATTTTTCTGCATTTGACGATAGTACGGTTCAGATTTTTCCACACACGCTCCTTTTTATGTTATTTAAATAATACTAATCAATTAGTTTGACCAATAAAGCTATTTCCCACTACTGGCTTTTCCCTTTAAGATTTCGTCTCGCCAAATTATTCCTATGGTAGGAAACAAATGAGAGGTAACGATTACTTCTTGGTTGAGTAACCACAAATTAAAAAGAAAATTGTAATTTGTCGAAATTCACAAAAGTAATATCATCATTGAAGTTTATTGAGTATGGAGAATTTTCTAATTGCACTGATTTACAATTGCAATTAGTGCATTTTACCCATATTAGTATAGAGCTGTACAACTATACATGAACCACATGTGCCATTACAAAATCAAAACGAGCAGTGTTTCCCAGACCCAATGCATTCAGCCACATGTGCTGTTTCACAACAATGTACAGACGTGCGCAAGTTTTTGTGACCTTTGAAATTATGTAATTTTGTTATATAAGTAGTCCACTGCCTGGACGGCCTTCCTTTTGCATAATATACCCTAGCAGCCGATAAAGATTGGACATAATTTGTCGCATGATGGCGTATAGTATACTGGAACTCTGGAACTGGAAGACCTTGGGCAGGTGCACGAGTTATCTGCTTGGTATAACGCGCGTTGAGTATTCTCAGTGCGGTTCGTTTTATGCAAATTCAAAACACGTCCAGGGTAGGTACCATGACGCCCCCATGACGTGATGAATACCTGTGATGTTCACACTAAATGTACATGATAACTGTACAAATATTATGGTAAGAATATATAATATATATTATATAATTAAAAAATAATTGGTTATTAAATTATGAGGAGTTGATTAGGGGGGGGGGGGGGGGGGGGGGCTTACCTAATAATAATATAGTTACCTGTACATGTATAGCGCTAAATACATAAATTATGTTCCATACCGCTTTACACTATTATTACTTTGTGTACACGTAAGGTTTAGATTACATCTTGTCCTCATATTATGTTGATAATTTTCATTAAAACAGTGTATAATATGTATATTTGACGTCTTGCCAAAAGATTTCATTCAAGAACAAAACAAGTTTTCTGTGAGATTTCCTCTTCCTCCTACTCCTCATAATATTCTTCCTCATCATCTCAATTCCAACAAATTCCACAAACACCATCATCATCAAAGAAATAAAAAACAATAATTATGATCTAAAGGAAAATATTCAAATACTTGTATAATAGTAAATATAACATTATTATTCATCTACTATGTAGTTTCCGTTTAAAACTTCTACTTTTTGTTTGAAGTATAGAGTACAACATAATGTATAATATTAACAACACCAAACAAAATACACCTTATTTTCCCATTATGATAGAGGGTTTTAGGCTACTTTATATATATATATATTTTGTGCAGTCTTATTTATCCAGGTTAGCCTGTTTTTCTATGTTCTCCCAGAGGGACCTGCATCTAATTTTGGTTATTTATAACACGGTCATTGGATACACTTCCGCACTTTATTGTGCAAACTCTCCACTCCCTGAGGAGCATTCCAGCAGGTGCTACTTTATAGTGAACTCATGCTTTACACCCTCATTCACGCCACGTTCAAATAAGGCCGTGTGTCTATGATACATAGGCGCCGTTAAAGGGATCTGTATTATTCTGTGTTGACATGTGCAAAAAAGTGATAAATTGTTGATAAAATGTGTACTGTTGCGATCTGATATTTTCACTGAGAATAATGGGTGAACATTTCACCTTAGATGTATATCATATGAAGATCTTAGTTCCAATAGGCGCTAAATCCACTTTCCATAAAAATTGAGTTAACGATATCGGTACATTAATAGGCTACTATCTAGAAATCCAATTTTTAGCGCAAATAACACAATCCAATATGAAAAGTGGAACGTTCCATTTTCATATTCCCATAGGCATGTGTACGAAATAGGACAAAGGAACCTGCTTTTCTCGAAAGTTGAAAAAGTGGATTTAGCGCCTTTTGGAATTAAGCTCTTCATATGGACAAGTAATGAACGAAGGTGCAAAGTGATATTTGCTAACTCACTGCACTGACTTTGTACACAGTTATAACTTTCCAGTGGATAGCTACAAATCTGAACACTTACATCGTAAATATCTTTTTAACGAAAGGAAAATTCGAAAAAATCGAATCGAATCGAATCTTGTTATCGGTAATACAAATACAACAACGTATGGATGAACCACTAGAGTAAAGTAAGATTTGTGAATTTAGACAATGATTATGATACTAGATCCCTTTCAAATAATAATTTCCAAATAAAGTGAATTTATTCATTGAGTGACCTTGTTCTTTTTTAAAGATAAGGGGATCAAAAGAAAAGTTAAATGCGTTTCCTTTGACTGATTTACATTCATGTCATTACCACCACTTATACACAAGGGTATACTTATCACTAATACAATTTTATTCGAAATCAAGCTTTCTTTTTGTTTTAAAGTGTGTACCACTCTACCCACGCACTCGAAACCAACTTACAATGATGTAGTGTCCACACAGCATATGCCATGCCCGGAGTTTCGGGTTAAGCCATTACGTAGGACTATAACCCTAAATAATTATTTGACGTATGATAAGAAATTCATCTCACCAATAATTACAGAAAATTGTGTATAAAAATCACATTTTTGCACTGAAAATTTGTTTATACGTCATTTAAAGAAATTGGTCCCATGCGATTTATTTTCTATCCATACTAATATGGGTATTGAAAGAGTTTTTTTTCTGTAAAAAAAACTATTTATAATATGTGCTGCTTCATGAATACTGATATTTCAATGGTTATGAAACATAATTCCACATTTTAAAGTAATTTCGGGGGCTGCAGCCCCTCCCTCAACCACCCTTCAACCCCCAATCCGGGCTGACCATGCATGCTTACACTGCTGTGTGGACGCTAGGTTAAAACTCATAATCGGAGTTTCGCGAGCAATTCGCGGAGCGATATTTAACTGCTTTCCAGAGAATGAAGTTGGAGCGATCAACCAACCACAATTGGATTCGATCCTTCAAGATGCGTGCTTCAGCACCCCGTTCAGAAGAAGCTTTCATGATCATGAGGCTCTCCGAAAATCGCCACACGCTGCTGGAGCCTCTGATCGGCCAATGTAGATGTCTGTTTTGCTGACTATATTTTGGTTTGAAATACACAATTTATGAGCTTGGGATCTTCATAAGCTGATGTGATATGTGATTGGCCGTTCTGGATGTCTTTTAAAGTGGTTTGAGTTTCACCTGTACTATCTCGTCCTATTGGCTTTTGTGAACTCTATACAATATTTAATATCAAAAAATCACTCAGGCGTCCAGTGAGTGTAAGATTGTCAGTAAAAAAACTGCGAAGATGGCCAAGACTAACTTGAACTTATTGCTACTTGTTGTTCTGTGGCTGGCCACATTCTACGACCCATCGTCATGCCAGTTTCAAGGTAAGTGTTGTATTTACCATGTACACAATATCTGAATCAAATCATGGGGTTAAAAGTAAATCATTAAAAAGGAAATTATAATAACTTCATGAGTTAAATATCATTCGGTAAAATATTTCAGGTTGTTACACATGATGTTTATAAAGTGAGCATATTGGAGAAAAACGATGCCAGTGTTCTTGCGTTCTCTCCTTTTTCTTGTAACTGGATTTTTATTATAGCAGCTTGTTACTTGGGTTCTAGCAGTGAATTAAAATCAGTATTGATAAAGGGATCTAGTAACTTATTTGACACGTGCAAAAACCTACGAAGGGTTGGTAAAATGTACATTTATTTGATCTCATATGTAAACACTGAGTGATGTGTGAACATTTCATGGTGAATGGATTATAACCTAATAATGAGCGCAAATACAAAGAGATATTATTTTGCTAACTCATTGCACTAACTCTGTACACAGTTGTTTCTCTCCCAAGGAGACTTTAAAATCCGAACGCTTAAGTCATAAATATCTTTATAATGAAAGAGAAATTTGGAAATCCAAAAAATGTCACATGCTTCTAATGGTAATATGAATTCAACAAGGTATATGAGAACCGTTAGAGCTCCAAGTACGTGTGTGGATTTTGACATTATTTTATAGATAATGTAACATTATAGGCCTATTGTTATTTTGAATAAATTATATTCATGAACCTATATAATGGAAGTTTTCATAATTATAATATAAGATTACTACCAAATCGAATGGCAGCATAGTGAAAACTTATTTTTATAACTGATCTTTTTACAAAAACTAACGGAAGATGTTTTTAAAAAGGGAGATATGCTAGACAAATGCAAATTATGAGTTTGAGTTTATTTATTTCATCATCGTAAAAGCCTGCTTTCAGCTAGTGTGCTTTTCAGCGAGGCCGTGCATTACATACATTAATACATCAAACAATACAATAAACAAATAATGTACAAGTTTGAAGAACATAATAACAATATAACGTTATTTGACCAAAATTAAGCTTACAAATGCATTGAGTTTGTTTTATTGTTCGGATGTCTTGAGGTAATTCATTAAGGGTTGTAAGCACTCTAAATAGGACTATGTTTCATAAAGTTTGTTTGGGCTTTTGGCAATTGGACACATGTATCAACATTTCTAAAAAAAAACGACTCTCAACTCGTGAGCGTAACGATTTGTCAATAGCTTATGTACAGTTTATAAATAAAAAATAAGAGCTAATTTTCTTCCTCTGTCACGTCTGTCTGCTAGAGGATCCGCGCCTAAAATTATCTATATTATATCGATCGTTCACATCCAACACGATACGGATTGTATTATAAATGATGAATTATAGATTTATTATACATTAAAATGATAAATGATAAATCATAATCTATAAATTATTAATTATTATTCTGAAAGTCTTATATTGTAATCATTTTAAGTTTATATATGATGTATTTTTTACAATGAATACAACATAATAAAATGATATTTAAATAATACAATACAACACAGACATGATACAATTAGATATTTGAATTCGTTATTTTAATGTCGTATTATCTCTGCATTGTTTTGCAGAACACTACTTTCTCGAAGGTGACAGCATCATTACTTTGACGACAAGTGACTTGGACAACGCTATTGGGGCTGGAGACTATAACCCACTATGGACATTCAACACGACTGAGGAGAGAAGAATCCTATTCGAATTCAGTTCATTTGATTTCTATTGGCGATATATCAATGGCGAAAGATACTATGACTTTCTGGAAATTGGAAACGGTCTGTCTACTGGAGAAGACACGCGCCTGGTTCGGTTTGAAGTTGACGATATACCCAGCGATGTACTGTCCATATCTAATACTGCCTGGTTACAGGCGTCGTCACCGCAGATACACTAAAACATGGTCCATACAAGGCGAGCGACTTCTGCAATTTTATTGAAACATATACATAGACAATAAAAATTGTTGTTGCGATCTCAGAATTAACAATCCCGCAATACGTTCATAAAAGGATTTAGTAAGAAATATACATTTTATAAAGTGTATTATGAAATAGTGCGCGCATGATTTCAAACGACTATTGAAAGAAAAAGGTTTTATTGGGGTTCCCTTATATGAGTCAATACGTGGCCATCACTAATATGTTAAAATCAGTGACGCCCTGGTTGCTTGTGTTGAATCTATAGTTTTCATCTTGGAGTAAAACCATATTTCATCTTCTCTAACACGAAGCATGGTGATCGGTCTTGTATTATATTAGCAATGTACAGTTATTTTCACGTGCATTTCAGTTCGAAAGAGACCAGATAATGGATGACAAACGGTATGGGGTATATACCGTCGATCCACTGGTATTCGGCATCGTAGAGTAAATCTTTCGTTAAACGATTCCTTCGAATTAAGTCAGAACATGTCCATATTTATTATATGACGTTTAATCGTGATAATTGCATTGTTAATATGTTTGTAGATTATGCTTCTACTGCACTGAATTTCCGATGTCTACCTGACGAGCGAATACCGGTGGGACCGAATATTGGCGTTGCTACGATATGACAATCTCGCAGTCGATATCACATCAACTCGTGTAGCAGGTAATGTATGTGATAATCTCAATTATATGTATACCTAATCATAAAACATATCAAAATCAAGAAGTTTCTGTCTTCTGTATTATTTATGTCAGAATATTATAATTATTCTTAATTATACACTTCTTAAACTTTTTGTTTATTGCATTTTGTGTTTGCTTGTTGTGTGACAAACATTGCATGCAACATCAAAGTATATTGTAACTTTTTAATGAATTATGTATTTAATAAATGGGGAAATAAAATACAGTCATGATTTGGCGCCCATATTCTCTCAGTGATGTGTTTGTGTAAGAAATAATGTTATTATTTGTTGAATTAATATTTATTTATTGCGGGTATAATTATTTTAAACGTTATATGAATGCATATATGCCTACTTAGTTAGCTGTCACATTGTATGAACATATGATTCCTTTTTTAAATTACAGATATATTGTTGGAGGAGAATGAGGACTTTTCCCTTAAAACGCCAAACCACCCAAGCAACTATCGACACAATACTTTCCAGTTATGGGACATGCGTGTTCCCGAAGGATTCTCTGTATTGGTCAATGTAGAGCGCTTCAACACAGACTCGGACCGAGACTTTCTATTCTTTGGAGACGGTGTAGACAAGTTTGCGATCGGCGGTGACTTCTGTAACAAGTGGAAAAGGTTCAGCGGTGTTCACGATGCAGAAAGCTTGGAAGCTGAGATTACTCCGAAATCGTCGTCATTCAAGATAATATTCAGCAGTAATGGTTACGATACAAGTACAGGGTTTTCCATACGGCTGCGTGCTTTCAGGCTTCAGAGTAGGCCTTCATCTGCGAGTAGTAAGTACCTCCTTTCACCATATCGTATGGAGAGACGGAATATCATAATTATTTTGGAACTTTGTTACGATATTTTAAACCTTTCACTATCACAATAATTATTTAGTAATACAGTATAATCAAATGAATCAAACAGACGTAGCGAATTGGAATCACAATTTGTATTTTAGTTGGCGAACGATATATGCATTTATCTTCCAAATCCCTCTATAAGATACATATTCGGGCATCATTATAGGTTTCTAAATATTAAATTAAAGGGATAGTTCAGTTTTGGTATATAGAGCGCTGCACGAAATAATTTGTTTGTGAGATAATGAAAAACTGAGTGTAACATTTGAAAGAGCATAACATTTTAATGGCAGAATAAACTTTATTTGATCAAAATCGGTTCAGAAACGGCTAAAATATCAATAAATATATCCGATCGTAATAAATCTGGGGCCCAAATATATTCGATGATTTTTTTTTTTAAACAGTTGTTGATGATCTCTCTAATCATGATTTCAACAAAATATCACATGGGCATTTCCACGGTAACTCGCGTTACACTTTATGGTACATTAACTACCCAATGTGCTGTAACTCCATTATTGTATGGAACTGTAGGATGTGTCCATCACCAAGGATTAATTAGATGTGCACTAGACAACACAAACAAGACTGAAAGAGCTACCTGTAGGAACCTTTGTGGAAGAATCCAGTTCGGTAACTCGCGTTACAAAAAAAAAAGACATGGACAAAATTAAGTAAACTTAGAACGTGAAAAGCACCATCTAAAAGGCAATCCTGGTTAAATATTGTATGTGATAATTTGACATTTGCATGTGTCCTATGAGTTGGTATTGATGTCCAACCTGTTTGGGAAAAAAATGCAGAAACATCGGTAACTCGCGTTACGGTTACGCGCTCATGTTACGCGGATGTTTTGATTCATTACAAAATATACTTTACAGCACTCAAAAGACTGACATTTTTATCTGAAAATGTACTGTGATTATCAGTCATCAGATTTGGTGCCTTAAATAATGAAAATACCAGAAAATATTTCAAATAATTTTATGAAGATTTTGCTGAAATTTGCACAGGGTAGTCCCATGTGGGTAGTTTCATGTATGGTTTCTGTTTCTCCTATAAAGAGACACCTGAGAATTTAAAAAATCATGTGAACTGATGATCATGATTTATGAAAAAATAATCCAGAACAAATAAATAAGATTTGAAATAGAGCCAATTGTTTTTTTCAGTTCATGTCCACTTTCCCGTGAAAATGCCCGCATGCATAATTTTGTATGATAAATGGTTGAAACCAATGCTTTTTTAGAGAGCGCCCTCTTGTATTTTAATGGCTCTTTTTGAATGATAACAGGTTTTTTACTTAGTCGTTTGTAATGTTCTATACCTTTTGAGCATGGTGGAGTTATAAATATTAGTTTGCAGTGTTGTATCCGAGTCCACCCAATCCGAGTCCGAGACCGAGTACGAGTCCAGACTGTCCGAGTCCGAGACCGAGACCGAGTCCAGACCATCCGAGTCCGAGTCCGAGTCCGAGTCCAGACCATCCGAGTCCGAGTCCGAGTCCGAGTCCAGACCATCCGAGTCCGAGTCCGAGTCCAACTCTTTTTTTTTTATTAATTATTTTTTATTTTACATTGATTCATTTTCTTTTCCAAAGGCAATTGATCTATCACTCAGTCAAGTGATTAACCCTAGATATGTTTCACATAATATGCACTCATTCAGGGCTCCACACTCACGCTTTTTTTTAACAGGCCCTTTTGGGCCAGTAGATTTGTTTCAATTATTGTATGGGTATATTCGTTGTATTACTTATTATGGCGTTATGAAGGGTAATATAATCACCCGACGTTGTGAAATATTATGTATGCGAGCGAGCGGAGCGAGCTTGACAATTTTACCTATTTCACAGCGGAAAATTGCCATTTATTTCAATTACTGTATGGGTATATTCGTTTTATTACTTATGATATGGCGTTATAAAGGGTAATACAATCACCCGATGTTGTGAAATATTTGGTATGCGAGCAAGCGGAGCGAGCTTGAAAATTTTACCTATTTCACAGCGGAAAATTGCCATTTGTTTCAATTATTGTATGTATATTCGTTTTATTACTTATGATATGGCGTTATGAAGGGTAATATAATCACCCGACGTTGTGAAATATTATGTATGCGAGCGAGCGGAGCGAGCTTGAAAATTTTAGCAATTTCACAGCGGAAAATCCCAAAATCCCGGAGAAAATGAGGGAGAAAAGAGGGGAAAGGAATAAATGAAAAAAGGGACCCATGTCTAAGGATTTTTTTTATGAAAAGGGGACCCATGTCTAAGGATCTTTCTTGAAAAAGTCACCCTTCCCAGCGGCACATCCCCGTATACCCAATATACGTGAGTACCCCCCCCCCCCCCCCCCCCCCCCGGGTGTTTGATAGCCGAACATTTTCAGAATCGCGGTGTCAATTCATAAAAAAGACAGTATAAAATGAAAGCATACCTATCAAATATAAGCTTGGGCTATTTGTTATGGATATGTAACTTGCGTGTCCATTCGTTTCCCACAAATGTGATTTTTTGCTCACTTTCTTGTCGGCTGTCAGTTCATTCGCGATCTCTTTTTCAAGCAACAATCGCTTGGTGGATTGGATAGAATATTTGGCTTGTTTCTTGCAGAATTATAGCACAGAATAGCCAATATACAAGTATACAAAATATACGGAAATTGGCCGGTCTCGAGCTGGACTCGGCCCGAGTCATCGAGTCCACGACCTTCGAGTCCGAGTCCGAGGCCGAGTCCGGGGTCCCCGAGTCCGAGTCCGAGGCCGAGGCCGGCAATGCCGGCCTCGAGTCCGGACTCGAGACCAAGACCGGCCTCGAGTCATACAACACTGCTGCTAACATGCAAAACTTTGCTACAAAAAACCTAGGGTAGAATTCATATTTTTCAATATTTTACCATGAAATTGGTATCCTCTTGAAGCTTAATCCTTCCTTGATCTGGATATGGCATAAGTTGTTCCTAAATCAATGTTTTAACACCCCAAAAAACAATCTGAATGCGCAGTGAGTTAGGAGACTTCGCGGTAGTCGCGGTAGCGACTGCACTTGAAGACTCCATTTTGCTACCACAGTGCATAAATTCACTCAACTTCCATGCCAGAGTAGGGGTTCGTAAACTCCCTCTACGTTGAATTTGAGGCCATTTTCGTGTAGAGCAGTATCTGATCTTTCGAATGACACCAAATTCGCCGGAATTTTTTGGAATTTTCACCTTGCAAATTGATTTTTTTGAAGGATTGTTTTGCTGACATTTTTGCATCGATTTTCGGCACAAAAATTCGACGAAAAATCGTTTAAAACTGGAGGAAGGAATCTGAAAAAGGTATAGAAAAGTAGTATTTTATGAAAGTGTGTTGATTTCTCTACACATTGAAATACAATTCTATGGGAGTAGTAATAGCGCTAAGCTGCGATCATCCAATGTAAACAAATTGCCCACGTACTGATTTTGATATTTTTTGCCATGTTGAGGCATGCGTTTTCTATTAATAGCGCTGGGGCACGCGCAGAGCATAGTTACCGTCCATCGCCTGAAACTGGCAGAACCAAACTTTGTACCTTCTACCTCTAAAATTGGAATATCTCCACTAATATTGAAGCTAATAAGTTGATTTAAGCACCATTATTTTTCTCACTTTACAAGCTTTCCAATGATATTAAGTTTGTTGAGGTTCCTTCAACAAATCCAAAAGTCACCGAACTCCCTACTTCTTGTAAGTTTCCAATGTTCTTTTGTCAATACAGATAAAGAATGAATTTTAAGCTTTAAAAACATTGATTTCGTCACGTTTAATCATTTTCTCCCTACCAATTTAGTGTGCAAAATTAAGCGTCACACGCAGTGGCTGTAGATATTGTTTTTTGTGTGATAATGATGAGTTGTGCGCGCATGAAGAAACAAGTGCACAGAGGCTGCCAGAGCTGCGGCAGTAAAGTGAAAATTCCCCTTATTTTGACTGATTCTTTTACGGGACGCTTAACGGGACGCGTACCCACGGCACAACAAAAAAAACAGATGCGCTATGCAATTTGAGAATCTGTTCCCTTTTTTCATGCTGAGCTGTGCCTGTGCTGTAGCAGGGCATGTCTCGGAAAAGAATGCTAATTTCTCGGAAAAGAATGCTAATACTGTAATTGTAACGTGGCGTAGTAATATTTGCTCGTAATAATATTTCTCGCTGGGCAACTTAAAAAGACATTCACAGGTTCTTAAATTAGCGCTGAGCTAGTGTTCATTCATTTTTTTATTCCAAGAGGAACATAAACATGTACAAACACATTTTACGGTAGGCACTTTTGAGCCAACAGTAGCGTGAGGGCTGGGCGTTCATGAATAATCATAGGGTAATGACATCACGATACGTCATTTCAGACTTTAGTGAAAACTCTGCATGATACATTTACTAAATGAACCGCTACTCGCCATCTTTTATGGCAAAAGAAAAGAAGTGTCACAAGAGAGGATTCAAACCCATGACCCCAAGTGTTGATGTTCACAGCGTGACCACTAAGCAGCGTGACCACTAGGCCACGTCAACGGCTGATGATCGGTGTTGGTTTCATTGTCACTATAAGCCCTCAAATTCACCGAACCCTAATCCTAGTTATGAATATTCATGATGCAGATGACGTACCAGGACGTCATGACCTTATGTTTATTCATGAACGCCTGGCCCTCATGCTACTGTTGGCTCAAAAGTAACTACCACATTTTACATGGAAGGAAATTGAATCTATAAAAACTATTTTCTGTACATCATGCATGCTAGGTTAATGCATGTACTCAAAACCAGAGTTTGACACTCGCCCACCAAACATCAAATATGTACACGTACAGTCGTACACACCAATGCCTGAGGTACCGTATAATCCATTCTTCACATACTTGGAATACCCACTGAAAATCATGCATGCATATATTTTTAGAATTCGCGCTTGCCAAATCTAGCGCAAAATGCGTGAAAATTAATGCACCGCAAATATTACCATTTATATACAGATAAACATTAACAAATTAAAATGCATCTTCAATCTGATACAGTGTCGCACTAGAGTCTAGACTCTAGAGAGTCTACACAAAATGCAAGAGCATGGGGATTGAGCTATTGCACCTTTTAGCCTAACCTAACCATGTGGGATTCGCTACTAAAGCGTGCCCACGATGTGCGTATGTATGACAAAAAGAACAACATGTACGCTCATGTCATGGGCATGCTTTGGTAGAGCTTTTGGCCAGTGTTTGACCAGCATCACATAGACTAATTTGTGCGGATGAAAAACACAACAAAATTTTACAGTTCATTTCCAGATTTTGTGCCAGACAGCCTAAAAATCTAAAGTCAAAGTATTTGTCCCTTGCAGATTTCATAAGATGCTCTCGGCCCAACTGGACCTCGAGGGTACATTTGATGTTGTACGAGAGACAAGATATGAGAAACACAAGGATGAGGTAACTAATTTAAGTATGAAGGGAAAAAAAAAATTGAATTTATTTGTCCCTTAATTTGCTCAGTTGGGCAAGTAAATTTTTTCTTTGCAAGTATATTCTTTGCAAGTGGCCTTGATGGCCTTGACCAAGATTTGGTTCCATGAAATTAAGATAAACACTTTCATTCAGTTATTGTTTATTTATTTAATTGTAAATTTTCCCATATTTAATAAGCTTTTATCATACATTTTTTTTTTACTGATTTCCCTGACACCTGAATCTTTCAACCCTTTTCCTTACATTTTTTTTCTTCTCTAAAAATTAACATTTTAGTAGAGAAATTCTCAGAATCCATTTAAAAGCCTCTTTGGTATATTTTTTACAAAATTGTATGTACATTTAATAATTAATTTTCATATTAGTGATGATGAGAATAAAAGTCAACACCCCTTACTTTTAACTGAATGACTTTATTTGGGGATATTTTAACCATTTCTGAACAGATTTTGATCTAACAAAATTGTTGTTTTGTTTAAAAATATATTATGTGCTATTGTAATTCCTACACACATTTCCCCACTACCTCTCAAAAGAATATATTTTTGAAGTGCCCTCTAATCCAGAACTTTACTATTCCTATACTCTATTCCCTTTTTTTATTGATCACGTCATCTTTACTTTCGACATTGTTTATATTATATATATGTTGTTGAAAATGTGAAAAATATATAAATCAAATCAAATCAATTAAATTCTTCAGATCAACTGTGTGGCGTTCTCACCCGACCTGGAGATCATGGTCACGGGGTCAGATGACCGCCGGGTCCGTGTGTGGAACAGAATCAAGAATGTCCTGGTCTGCAGGTTCTTTGGACATGAAGGTGAGTTTATGATAGTCTAGATCCTAGTTTAGTCTAAGACCACCTTGGTACCTATGGGCAGGTTTTTAAATTTCCATGAGAACCTGAATGAGGCAGCCATGGATTATGATCTATGATACAGTCAATCTATAACCAAGGCTAGACACTAGCACTTGCCCGCTTGCCTGGGGCAAGTAAACATAAGTGTTGGGCAACTAAATGATTGTTAAAAGCGATGTAATTTCATACGCGATTATCTCATCTAGAAGTAATAAAAGCGCAAGGAAATTTTATATTGCAGCAACTAAAATGTCAACATTTATGATTTTATTTTCCGGAATGGGCCAGTTCAGAAAAAAAAAGTTAGTATGGAGGCTTGCTGTAACAACCATGAGAACCGACCAGATTCAATTATTGTATACATATTCAATTTTCACATTATTGAATGTAGTAATCCATTGACTTTATCATTGTGTGAAATTACACCTTCTCACTGCAGGTGTCGGTAAACAGTTTAGAATGAGGAATTCTGACACAATTAAAAATATACCTTTAAAGGGACTAAGTAACATTGTCCAAATCATCAAAATAAAATTTTAATTCTAGAGGTTCCCTTATACCTTGTTGTATTCGTATTTACAATAAAATCATGGGACAGGTTTCGGTTTTTCAAATTTCCCTTTCGTTACAAAGATATGTACGATCGAAGTATTCAGATAAGAAAAACTCCGGGCGAGTTTTTCATCCCTGTACAAAGTGAATGCAGTGAGTTAGTGAATATCACCCAATATCACTTTGCATTTTCGCTCATTACTTGGAAATGCAATGTCCATTTGACTTGAAATTTTCACACAATACCCTGTGGACATATGAGATAACAACACTATACATTGCATCAACCATTCATCACTTTTTGCACATGTCAACAAAGTTACTAGATCCCTTTAATCTTTTCTGTAGCTCAGGCACATAACATATGTATGCAGTGACTTTACTATTTGATAATATTAAGAAGCTCAATGTTGGATTTTTCTTTGACGTGTCCTGCACATCTACTCATGTACATCTTTATAGACTTGTTATTTGTGCATATTTTCTTATTGACAGGTGCCGTAAAGGGTGTAGCGGTGTCCAGAGACAGTCAGTTCGTCGCCAGCGCATCGTACGACAGGACGGTCATTGTCTGGAGGATGAGGAATGGAGACGTCATCTACAGACTGACTGGTAAGGCAAGATTGGACACTAGTACTTGCCCAATTGCCCAAGACAAGTACAACATGGCTCACTAGCACTGGCCCGCTGGCCCGGGGCCAGTAAAATTGCACCTCAGGAAAGCAACAATTTATAAAAGTCATATTTTGGTGGCCCGAACGGGCTAGCAGATTTTCATCCTGATTTGGGCAAAATTAGAAAAATCTTTTATGCATCCATGTCATGCTTCATCTATAATCACAGGTTTGATCAGGAAAGAGTGACATTTTGCATAGTAAAAAGTTAACTCATGAAATAGAGTTTTCAGGCCAGTATTTTTTCTTCTTTTGGGCCACCAGAAAAGGGGAAGAAATTATTTCACTGGCCCTGACAAAAAAAAGTAAGTGTGGAGCCCTGAGTACAATATTATAACTGTTCTAGTTTGGTTGTCCAAGTAAATAATTGTTAAACTACAAGAGAAAAATGTAATATCTTATGTGAAATTCTCATCTACTAGTACGTACGCAAGTACATTTTCAGTTGGGGCAAGTCAAATTGTAAATTCATGACTTGAATTGCCCAAGCGGGCCAGTACAGAAAAAAAGTTAGTGTTGAGGCTTGGATAAGAGATTTTAATCACAGCAACTTTTAAGGCTAAATAGCTGCTTTGGAAAAGTTATAGAAAGCAACGCCAGGTATATTTGCCAAAATAATTTATTAATATTGGTCTAAATGGTATTAAAAAAAAGTGTTAAATTGGCAAAATCATAGGCAGAATCGATTCATGCGCAAATGAAAGGGAGCCTGAGATTGCACCAACATTCCACATATTGTTTACATCATTATTTTTGTCGGATCTTTGAACCTCGCAGGCCATTCGAGGTGTGTTGAAACAGTAGCTTTCTCCAACGATGGACGTCTCTTATGCTCCGGTGCGTGGGACTGCTGTGCAATAGTTTGGAATCTAGAGGTGAGTTTACAGACTTCAGATGAATAAGTTTACACCATTCAAGTCATATTCAGACATTTACACCATGTACAAATCAAAAGTGGTATCATTTATTTATATGTTCATTTCAATGTGTTGAGAAGGTTGTATTCTGCAATGATAGGCTTTTATTTTTCTTCGGGGCTTGGGACCTCTCTGCAATAGTTTGGAATCTAGGGGTAAGTTTACAGACTTAAAATAAATTAGATAAGTTCACGACTTAAAGATATATAGACAGTTACGCTCTCTACACATCAAAAGTAGTAACATTTACTTAGTTATATAATATTATTCATTTCAATGTGTTGAGAAGATTGTATTCTGTAATGATAGGCTTTTATTTTCCTTCAGGGCTTGGGACCTCTCTGCAATAGTTTGGAATCTAGAGCTAAATTTACAGACATTAAATAAATAAGTTTATGTATATATTCAGACATTAACACCCTCTAGAAATCATCAATCTTTATACCAGCTTTGTAATCACTTGATGAAATGATGCATACATGCATGCATGATTTCCAAATGATTTTTTTAAAAGGGACATATTGTTGTGCAGTTGTGGTGGTCTTGACGACTTTTATCTAATTATTTTCTTGTTTGCTTTCTGTTTTGCTTTTAGACAGGGACCGCAAGGAATATACTTACTGGACACAGAAACCTTGTACAGTGCTGTGCCTTCAATGCAAATGACAGATTCCTGGTGAGTGTTCATGATATATTTGGGGAAATGCATGTTTTGATCTCCTCAAAATATGAAGTTATGTTGGTTTAAGGGCGATTTTATTCTGGTCAGAGACTCATTAAGGGATCTAGTATTAACATTGTCAAAATTCACAAAATTTACTTAGAACTCTACTGGTTCTCGAATTGTTGTATTTGTATCACCAATAGAAGCATGCATGAGCAGGTTTTGGTACTCAAAATTTGTAGTGTTTTGAATACTACAGTATATACAATCTGATTTCTAGCATTTTAGCTAGTTTGGCTTACAAGTAGAATGAATGGTAACTAGGTACCTCCGGGCCCAGGGACCACTTAAAATGCATACAACTTTACATGGCAATAATAAATGGTTATATGAGTGCCATATCATTTTATTCTGAATAGTGTTTGTAGTAATACTTCGGCTGGTTCTTTACTGAAAAAACCCAAGCAAACTTTAGTTCAGTATTCATAGTTCCAACTTGGAGGTTAGCCAAATTACAGGGTGGCCCAAAAAAACCGGAACGGGGCACTTCCCAAAATATAGTAACAAATGTATTATGTCCATTGGATAGAGTGTCTTTTCAAATGAACAACGATACCAAGAACAGTAAATTTGGTTGTGTAGTTTTTGTTTTAGGGCGCTGTGAGTGACACCATGTCAGGTTCTCTTTTTTGTCAATTTGTATTGAGCCAGCGCTTGATGAATCGCACGAACCGCCGCGGCGCGCCGTTCATAGCGTTGAGCATCGCGCACTATTGTCTAATAGTGTGCACTCAGCCGTGTGCCGAGAGAATGGGCATGGTATTACGGGCAAGGAGTGCGGTTAAACTGGCATTGACTAGGTCGAAATCGACATAAATCGGCACCTGACATGGTCTCACTCACAGCGTCCTTAAACAAAAACGACCTGACCAAAACTACTGTTCTTGGTATCGTTTTTCATTGGAAAAGACACCCTATCCGATGAACATAAACATTGTGGTATTATATTTTGGGAAGTGCCCTGTTCCGTTTTTTGGGGGCCACCCTGTATACTTTATTTCAACGTAGAAGTAATATACACAGCTATTATGAGGCTTTCAATTTCCAAATTGTGCACACGGTGCGGCTGCGGTCAATTGGTCAGCGGTCTGGCATGGACGACTAGGAAACATATAGTAATGTAAACTTTGCAAAGTAATAATATGCTTTATACACAGTTTACAATGCTTTAAATTTCAAAATTCCAAAAAGTTGACTTGTTGAAGCGCCCTATAAATAGAATTGAAAAACAACATATCTTTAAATTGTCAAAAGGCAACTGGGTCATAGGTTGTCCCATACAGTGTGGTTGTGGTCCCTTGGTCAGCGGTCTGGAATGGATGACTTGGGGAAAATACACTTTATTTAAAATTTACATATAAAAGTAATAATATGCTTTATACACAGTTTACGGTGCTGAAGATTTCAAAATTTCCAAAAGTTGACCTGTTGAAGCTAAGATTTAACTAGATGGATCTTCGACTGCGCGCAGTCGAAAATGATGCCTCCGCCATTACGCAATTTATTCATATCAAGCCCAAATCAACATGTACACAGAATTAATTCTGTCAACTAAATTTTGATGGTACTCTGTCTTTTAGATCTTGACGTATCACAATTATGAGCTATAAGTGACCTTGACCTTTGCCCTCATGACCCCAAAATCTAATGACTACAATTGTTCCCTAAGATACATTCAAGTATCAAGTTGGATTGAAATCTGATATTCAGTTCTTGAGATTTCCAATCTCAAGCTACTTTTACATATAATGAGCCCTGTGACCTTTGACCCCAAAAATCTAATCAGTTCATTGGCTCTCCAAGGAACATACATGTACCAAGTTTGGTCAGAATCCGTCAATCCGTTCTTGAGATAACGCGCTCTCCAAGGAACATACATGTACCAAGTTTGGTCAGAATCCGTCAATCCGTTCTTGAGATAACGCGATCACGAGCTATTTTTGCATATATAATGAGCTCTGTGACCTTTGACCTTTGACCTCATGACCCCAAAATCTAATCAGATCATCGGCCCCCCAAGATACATACATGTACCATGTTTGGTCAGAATCCGTCAATCCGTTCTTGAGATAACGCGATCACGAGCTATTTTTGCATATATAATGAGCTCTGTGACCTTTGACCTTTGACCTCATGACCCCAAAATCTAATCAGATCATCGGCCCCCCAAGATACATACATGTACCAAGTTTGGTCAGAATCTGTCAATCCCTTCTTGAGATAACGCGATCACGAGCTATTTTTGCATATATAATGAGCTCTGTGACCTTTGACCTTTGACCTCATGACCCCAAAATCTAATCAGATCATCGGCCCCCCAAGTTACATACATGACTCAAGTTTGGTGAAAATCCGTCAATCGGTTCTTGAGATAACGCGATCACGAGAACGGGACGTACGGACGTACGGACGGACGGACAACCCGAAAACATAATGCCTCCGGCTACTTCGTTGCGGAGGCATAAAAACAACCATCTGCTAATATTTTCCACAGGCAACGGGGTCGTGGGACCACACGGTGCGGCTGTGGTCACTTGGTCAGCAGTCTGGCATGGACGAAGTCAGAGTGTTGAAGGGACATGAGGGCAATGTACACGCAGTGGCCTTCTCCAAGCTGGGCATGCTGGTGAGTATAAACAGAATGGCCTCCTTTTAACCCTTGACCCACACGGTGCGGCTGTGGTCACTTGGTCAGCGGTCTGGCATGGATGATATCAGGGTATTGAAGGGACACGATGGCAGGAACAAAACGGGACATGTAACCGCTATTGTTGAGTCTGCTGCTATGTCAGTGGTTAGGTAGCCTGCTTTTGTTTGCACATGCTCGAATTACGTTTCATTTGGAACAGTTAGAAAGCATGGCCGCCTCCAATGGTCAGTCAAAACAGATGAAATGATTTCATTATTTCCATTATTAGTGATTTACAAGAGGATATATGTGACTAGAAGTGGCGGGAATAAATTAAAATTGATTATTTTCAACAAAATTAATAATGGAAATGTCATAGTTGCCGTGCGTTCGTTGGCCAAGATGTCAGGGGGTTGGAATCGGATCCCAATCACACTTTATAGGGTCAGATCTACTACATGTATGCTATCTTATTTACTATAATTTTCATTATTTCTTTAATTTCTATTTGTATAATTAACTCAGGCTACTGGATCTTGGGACAAAACGGTGAGATTGTGGAGCTCCCGAACGGCCGAACTACTCATGGTTCTAACGGATCACACAGGCTGGGTGCGAGCACTGTCTTTCTCAATGGATGGCACGATGCTGGCGAGTGCTAGTGATGATGAAACGGTAAGACACTGGAAATATGTGAACTGAATTGAGTATGAACAATAAATTGTGGAAAGTAATTGATGAGAAAATTCACAAAGGAATTGAATAAGGTAGATTTAATCTGCCCAATGTTGGTTGGTTTCAGAATCTGGCTATTTTGTTTCTGGGGGGGGGGGGGGGGGGGGGGGGGTTCACGCTGATGCGTACGCTATATTCAACCACATGCATAAAAAGTGCATACGGGGGGAGGGGGGGGGGGGTCAATTTTGGACAATAATTTGCGTACATGAAGATGGCCCCTTATTGTGTGACTCCCCATGCTACTCTCGTAATGTTACACATTTTATATAGCTAATATTAAACACAAAACGTGTATAACAAAATCACCAATGGCATTATTTTTGTTACTGTTTAATGGAAATAAGCACTTTCATATTGTTTGGTGTTACTTAAATGTTTTGTAGCTTTCTATATTTTGTATTTTTATATTTTTTTCAATGAAAGTTGAAAAATGAAGATGTTTTTACTATTTTTTTTTCTTCACAGGTGAAGGTGTGGGATGTGTATACAGGAGATTGTGCCAAAACGCTTGATGTAAGTACCAATTTGAATCATTATTGATTTGTTTTCTTCATTCTTTAACTCCTCGAGTGCCAAGCTCGCATTTTTGCGAGTTACAATACACACAAATGCCATAGAGCATTAAAATCAACAAGAATCAGCATGGATCGTCGCTCCGGGTTCCTCATTGTTAGTCTGTGTTCTTTCCTGTTTCATCGTCTATACGCTGGACAGGCCTCCAGCGTGGTCCTTGGCTCGCCGGCATTGTGAAGGTCTTGGGGAAAAAAATTAAACATGCAAAAGTGTTCTCCCTAAAGAATACAGATAAAGATTATCTGTATTACTCCTGGTAGGCGCCATGGATCGGACTACTGTGTAGCCACCAAACATCTCCTGAAGACCCCGTCTAACCACCGAGAGCACCGTGTTGAGACCATGCAGCATTCTCTAAGATGATATTTCACAATTCCGGTCCACCAAAAATCATGCCAAAGGCCTGTCTGGCGTATAGAGTGTTGAAGTGTGACGTCATCAAAAATCTATTTTTAGAATGTTCAAATTTGAACTTCATTTTCCGAAAGAGCATAACAAATAATGTCCAAATACCGAAAATCAATTGAATATGTTAAGTATTGGCTGAGATATGCCCATTTGAATGAAATGTATTTCAAAAGGCAATCAGTGTTATAGTTAAGTGCTCTGGTTCAATAAGTTATTCTAAAAATAGATTTTTATGACATCATAGCTTCTGAACTCTAATATACAAGGTAAAACTGGAAATAACATGGTGTCCGGCGCCAGAACACCACAGATCAACATAATCATGATCCGTGTAGTGATCATTGGATGTGTGAAAGCTGCTTTTAGAGGCCTGATGAATATTACTTAGTCAAAAGTTCATTGTTTAACCACCTAGAGGAGGTAGTAGGAGATCTTGACAAAAATACCTAGCTAACAATCATTGGATTCTACAATCAAATATATTAGTTATGTTTTATGAGTATGCTCCCCAGATGGTTGAGATTGTGCACAAGATAATCGTGCGGGTTCAAACTGTACCAGAGGACCAATAATAATAATAATAATTGTTCATTTTTATATAGCGCCTAATTACAGTTAAGTCTCAAAACCGCTCGCAGCATTATTACCTTGGCTTAATAGCCGAGCAGCCTTATTTAAGCGCTCAAGCATTTCAAGGAATAAATAATAACAATAATGCCACAGCGATTAGTGCAATCCATCTATTATTATTATTTATTATTCCTTTGGCAGAGTGACTTGGAGCAGCTGCAGACTTGCATCTTTTCAACTGAGGGGGCGCTGTTTGCTTCAGGAGCGGCTGCCATGGCCTTGCAGTCGTCCGGAGCGAAGAAGGGAAACAAAACGGAGCAAGAGAGAGAGGGAAACGAAGAGAATGACGTTATACATCATGGGAGTTCTGATCATGGCTGAAAAGGGTTCAAATAAAACTATACTCGTACATGTTCTACTTCTAGTCCCTTAAATGCTCCCCAGGGAGTGGAGAGAGTGCACATCAAGTGCTGGAATGATTGAGGGTGTGCATCGTGATGGGGGGATATTATGAATTTGTATTATAGCCCATCTTTCTTCGACGCCGTCAGAAAGCATTTTAATTACTGTACCACTATGGTCGAGTATGGTGCTTGGTGACCTGTCACGACATGGCGATGGAAAGGAAGCATTCTACTCAAAATACAAGGTCCTGCATGATCACATAGTTGCAAATACTACAATCATGCAAAGTATATACAGCAATAACCAAACTCGGAGAACCATTGAAAAGATTTATGCAAGAAACAAAAAGAATACTCTTGAACAACAAACGAGACAAATTTGTATGGATGTACAAAAGAGATATTGTTCCAGTCCAGCGTAGATTCATATAGATAACCTCAAGGTAGGCACAATTCCCCCAAAAAAGAAAACGGGTAAATATTCCAGTAGAGACGTGGGCCAAACGAAGGAGAAGACCACATGCAAACATAACAGGTGAGTATATATATACAGTACCAGTGTTTTAAATCCTCTATGCCATTTAAGAAAAACATGACCACCCCGAAGATGAACAACAATGGAAGAGAGATACAGAATTCTTCGAATAACTGTTGGTTTATAGCTAGCTTGCAAGCAATTAATTTGTGCATTAACATCAATGACATGATCACACAGTACGTACTCTGATATTTTACATGATGCCGAATTATACCAGTACTTGTTGAAAATGAATGATCAATCATCGCGCGATGTTGTAACAAGTAGAGAGATACGTGGACTGTTGGCCGATATTTGTCGTAGAATGGGCAGTACAAGTTTGAGTTCACAGGAAGATCGCTTCTGAGTTCTTTATGATAGTTCACTCCCAACATGACTGGCTATGCACCCGCGTCCAAAAAAAGCGTCGAAAGGGTATCATTTTCAGCTATACGGCGTCATCAACGTTTTCCTTAAAAAAGGGGTGGTTTTCCGCACTTATTCGAAAAACCAACAAAAAGGGTACCTTTTCAGGTGCACAAGTTTTTGACGTTAGGGTCCATTTCAGAGGTTGATGGACACCGGTGGGTAGCACTTTTGTATGAGTTGACCCCCCCGGGCTGGAATTTGACATGACGGGTATTACTGGCAGTAATATAGTTAACATATTCAACGAACCAGATGCAGAAATCGTTCAAAACTGATGTAGACATGGTATATGAAATAAAGGGTATGTCATAACAAACTTTGTTGTTGATGCTTATATCTGTCAATTTTGCTTAAAATTGGAAATGCCATCAACCGTTCCCCAAAACATGGAATCCATACTTTTCTCCAAATGGGACTGAAATATGGAAGGAACACCGTTACAAGGTAGCATGCATGCAAGGATAATTTGTTTGTGGATGGATGTATGAGAGACATTGTATTAGTTCCCATTTTGTGGAATCACCATTTCAAACTGTTTGTAATAGACAATCAAAAAAACGAGGTGCATGTGTACGATTCAGTACGTCAAGTTGGAACAGTAGACAAGGGTTAATTGCCCGATAGGAAATCTGTGGGAAAAGGTCCCTCCCATCAAGGAAGATTTTGATGGGTTGCCGCAAGTTAAAACCATGCGCTGTCCAAAACAAAGTGACTATATATCAACTGTGGAGTGTTAATACTTGTTTGTTTGGTAAGTCATTATGTACTAGACGCAATGTTAACGACTTAAACAAAAGAGTTTGAGAATTTGCATCTGAAAGCCGACATGACATTATTACCACGCTTGTTACATTTGCAGTTAAAAGGAGCTCTTTCTTCCAGCAGATACATGATAGGGCACTTAAAGGGGTAGCACAGTTTTGGTAAGGCTGAACTTTAGTAACCAAACCTGGACAGTGGCATTATAAACTAATAGTTATAACTCCACCATGCTCGAAAGGTATACAAAATTACAAACGACTAAGTAAAAAGCCCATTATCATTCAAAAAGAGCCATTAAAACACAAGAGGGCGCTCTCTAAAAAGGCATTGGTTTTAACCATTTTTCATACAAAATTATGCATGTGATGTTTTATTGAAATCATGATTGAATGGAGAGATCATCAACAACTATTTAAAAAACGATTTTGAAAATTTTTAGAAAAGTTTATGCATATTTTTTATTTTTTGAAAAATTCATCTAATTATTTGGACCCCAAATAATTATAAGATCAGATATATTTATTGATATTTCAGCCGTTTCTGGACCAATTTTGACCAAATAAAGTTTATTCTGCCATTAAAATTGCATGTGCAGCGCCCTCTCTACCAAAACTGAACTACCCCTTTAAAGGTACAATATAGAGGGCATGGATAAATGATTTCAAGTAAGGAGGTTAACTTAATTTAGGTAGTAGGGATCCGATTTATTTTTGGTCGCTAAGAGTGGAAAAAATAAAATTACCCCCCCCTAATGTTTCTTGCTAAAATGCTCACCAAGTAGATCACAGGCACACAATGCCCGTTGACTTTAAGTGTCATTCAGTAAATAACGTACTATCCCCCAGTGTACATGTATAGATGTGGACATATATTTTGTGCAATTGTTTTGTTCTTGTTTTTGGTTTTATTTTGAGAGGTTATATGTTGATAATGGAAAGAAGTAAAAAACATAATTCATCACCAATGACTTACATACACGTATATCACCTTGAAATGTGAAAGACAATATTATATTGATTTGACATTATTTTTTTTAAATGTGAGAAAATAATTAAATGTTTATTTATATATTCATTTTAAAATGTAATATATATGTTATATATATATTTATAGTGTACATTGTCATTATACATGTATATAGTATATAAATATAGCTTGTGTATTGTGTGTGAGTGGGCAATGATAGGCAAACTGCAGTGCGAGTAAACACAAAAATATCCAATTGTCTTTCCTTTAAACCGTCCATATCGATTATTAATATGATGTACTTGCTTGAAAACTGCGGTGCGAATATACACAAAAATATCCAATTGTTTTTCCTTTAAACCATCCATATCGATTATTAATATGATGTACTTGCTTGAAAACTGCGGTGCGAGTGATACACAAAAATATCCAATTGTTTTTCCTTTAAATATGATTTTCTTGCTTGAAATATTACAAATGTGTTGTAATGAGGTAATGTACAATTTAATTAGAGTTTGGAAAACACTTGAACTCGTAATTTATTATTAGAAGACAGTGAAGAGTATTAATATGCAACATATATATTCAATATCCAATTGTCTTACTTTTGAACAGTCCTCGTAATGTGATATAGCTTTAATTAAAACATAGTATATATACAACATGTCCCAAAATTAATTACAACAGGACTTTCTGCAACAATAACTTTAAAGATCTTAGATCAATCAGAATATTTCAGGGTATGAAACTAACTTGCAGAAAACTTGATTTGCTTTAGTGGTCATGGAGAATGAGGATCTTTTGTTAAAGGCATATATGCGTGGGTTATAAAGGGTAGTCAGCAAATTCCAACTCGACTCCACCATAATCTCTCTAGGTAAACTCAAGATATATGTTGGATCGATCGAAGAGAGGTGCTTCGAAATATCTGAACAAAGGCCTTCTTATGAAATTGCATGCAGCAAACAAATTTCTCACGCTGTCACCTAGCCATCAAACGGCGGCACTTTGAAGTCGGTTGCGGTTAAGCGTGTTACGTGATATTTTCGCTCGTAAACATCTCTGATGGATCTCCATTCGACTAGTACAAACATTCCGAACGCGACTATTTTTAATGCATTTTTGACTCGGGTATTTGGAAAAGGGACAGTTTGCGATCGCTACTTATAACTGAGCCAATGGGGATTACGTACCGTGCGTAAAAGTGCGCAAGATGGATCCACGCGTCTAATAACCCACGCATATATGCCTTTAATCATGTCAGATGTCCCTTCCCTCCAGGTTTTGTAACGTAAGGAGACGCGTTGTCCATTGTGTTCACGCGTTATGAACGAAAATGGACACATGACATGATTGACAAAAGATCCTCATTCTCCATGACCACTGAAGCAAATCGAATAGGGTTTTCTGCAAGATGTAGGTAATAAGTTATAGTTTCATACCCTGAAATATCATTCTGATTGATCTACTACCGGTATTTTAAAGTTATCGTTGCAGAAAGTCCCGTTGTAATTAATTTTGGGACATGTTGTAGTACTCTTTGTAGCAACCTCTGTAGATAAATGAAGTATGGAGTAATAATGTGATGTTGCTTTCTTCCAATCATAAATGGAGTTATTTTCTTCCATCTTTTACTCCAGATGTTGTTGTCGATTTGCATTTATCATGAAAATGTGAAATTTTTAATTACATATGTGTCAAACATAGTGGATACAAACGTAACATTGTTCCAGTTGTAAACAATTATTTTAGTAATAATCAAGTATTAAAAGTGAATATTATAATTGTGCGTAGAATATAATAACTGACACTTGGATACAAGCATTTGAACAGATTACATGTGTTTTCCGATCTACAAATAAGATTTTATTGAAAAAGAATTAATTCAGAAATTTATTTGTAGCACTATGAGATTATATTCTTGCTTTATTTGACAAAAAACAAACTTGTGTAACAATTTTATTGGACAAAACTTTTTTATTATGCATTGGACAAATTACTAAGTGACATAATTTTACATTTATATGGACATTCATTAGGGATAAAGTAGTTAAATTATAAACATATCTCAACACTGTACAAAAATACTTCAATATATATAATGTAATTGAGGACATTCTTCTACCAAGAGAGATATATGTAACCCATTTTAGGGGGTGTTTCACAAAGATACTAAGTTGAACTGTGCTCTTTAAAAGACATACATTTTTTATGGACATTTCAAATACTTGCATTAAAAAAAAAAAAAAGTTTTATTCCAAGGCTACAAATGGCTTTCTATAATTGTCAGGTCCAACTTAGAGCTAAGTTTAACTTAGAATTTGTGTGAAACACCCCCCAGGTAAAACTTTGTTTTTATCTATATATTTATTAAAACCAACTTGCAATATAAAAGAAATATCATGTTTCCTCTGAAGTCTCTTTTGTTTCATAATAAACGCACACAAGTCACTTCTCTAATCTATTTATGACAGGCTGTAGAAAATTCCTAATAACTTGATGCCTAAAATGAATAATGATCCAAAATCATAGTATCTACTATAATATTGGCCATTTTCTATGTAAATTCCTTCACATAACTGAACAATCTAAAATAGAGCTTTCTCATTGCCACACTCTTAACTTCTAAAAGTTGTTACTGTTATTAATACCAATCAATACTAATATTGCACATTTTTTTCCTAAAAAACACATTTTTCAAACTATTTTAAAATTGCAAATCTTACAATAGTTATTTAATTCTAACAATGTTTTATTTTTCTTAAATGATTAACCCTATTCTAACTGGGCTATTTCAGACCAGGTTTTTACTGGGGGGGGGGGGGGGGGGGGTCAATTTGACCCCCTCCCCTAACATCTCGAAGACCGATTGTCCGATTCACGCGAAATTTTGCATGGAGGTACATTGAAGTATTAGCGACGCGTTCATGTTTTCGTTTAAACAATCCAATGTTAAATATGCAAATTATGCGCATATTAATTACCGAAGTACGCTAATTTATGCAGAAATTCTATTTTTGTCTGTAAATCACTAAATGTTGCTCAGAATATGCAAATGTTGTGCTTAAATATACTTTATGACTTAATAAACATGTTTTCAAAATTTAAAATTTTCTTTATGTATTTCTTTGTTTTTGGAATTTCTTATGTATTTCTTTGTTTTTTCGGCTTATTTTATTGTTTTTTTCAATGGAATAAATTATTGACCATTATCCAAGTATTTATAGCCCAAAATTAAATAATTGCAGTGATTAGAATGAAAAATAATGAAGAATTTGTCTATTATAGGAAAAACCAATTTCCATAGGATTTGTACACAAATCACAAAATTTAGCGATTTTCGGGCCGACGCTCACTTACAAAAGGTCATGTGACTTTAGAACAGAGTACCCGGTCGTCGCAAATTCGGTCTCAAAAGTTGCGCAAGACTTCAATGAAAAAAATCATGAAGTCGTGCAGCAATATCAGCGCGCATTGCGGAATTATCGCGCAAAAAGTCGAGGGGGGGGTCAAATTGACCCCCCCCCCCCCCCAGTTAGCATAGGGTTAAACAATTTAAATCCTGCGTTTATACTTGAATATGCACATATAATAATTTTCATGTACATTTTGTTTTTCTTCATCATTTCCAATTAAATATGCTGTATGCAGGGGGTTCATATATGCAAAGACCTGTAAAGCCATTTGTACAAATTTGAAATGATTGCAATGAAATGTGCTAAAAAACAATGAAAGCAATTAAATATATTAAATGGCAATTAAAATCTTTTAAAACACTGTACACATGATCTTGATATAAAATCAGTAAGGTAAATTTAAGTAAGAAAATAATCTCAAACAATGACAAAAATAGCTTTAAATCTAGAGCTCTGTTTTATATTCATTAAGATTTCCCTTCAAAACTAATTAAAGCTGTATATAGTGATTTGGCATGAAATATTCTACAATAAAATGCAAATGCTAATTACCTCCACAAATAGGGCCTGAATTCAGGCCCTATTATTTACCAAGAATTCTAAACTCATTTGAGTTATTTTCCAAAAATATCTAACTAGGTTTTCAGTCTCTTCACATCCCTGTAACGTGATTCAAAGGGGTCCCATGCAAACGTGGCAAGGGGTGATCTGCTCCGGGGATCCCCCTTGCAAACCGAGCCCCTACATTGGAACCCTGGGGAGGCACATACCTAACAAAAATTTGATGAAGTGCCCCCCCCCCCCCCCCACTCCGGGGGTCCATCATCCACTTCTATGTGGCAACTAGACCACATTTCATTAATTTACCCTGCTAGCTTAGTTCCATGCTAAGTCTATTTCAAATGATACTGTTTAGTGAGCAACAAACCGTTTTCCCAGTCCCCAACTAGGTTAGCTGGGTTAGCCTTCGGTACCCACTCGGTTAACCAAAGTTAACCCGTTCCCTATGAGATTCTGAAATCCCCATACACTTTGTACATAGCCCACTCGGTCCCCGTAGGCAAGGGGTTAACAAATAAAGATCATGTGGCACTTACTAACTAGCCACATCTTCCAAAATAGGCTTAGCATGTTCTAGTTCTATGGTAAATCAATGCCTGTTCAGCATCTAGATGAGGGTTAAAGGGATAGTTGAGTTTTGGTCAAACTGAATTTTAGTAACCAAAACCTGCACTATTACAGTACAAACTAATAGTTATAACTCCATCATGCTCGAAATTAGGTATACGCAATTACAAACGACTAAGTAAAAACCTGGTTATCATTCAAAAAGAGCCATTACAACTCGAGAGGGCGCTCTCTAAAAACTCACTGGTTTCAACCATTTTTCATAAAAAATTGTGCATGTGATGTTAAGAGATATCATCAACAACTATTTAAAAACCTCTTTTGAAATTTTTTGAAAGAAGTGTATTTATAAGCATTTTATGTATTTTTTTTAAAAGTCAAGATATCGATAGACGATATATAAATAAAATCTTTTGAAATCAAATTTTACAACTATGAGAGCATTTTGAAAGGGAATGCCGATTCTCATTTCACATGTTTTATTCAATGAACTTTCAAATGGAATTAAAACCAACCAATTTAGTGTCAATTGGGGCATTTCGGGAAGTACCAATACTAGTGTACCTTTAAGTTCCTGAAAAGGGACCTAAATGGTTTCAAGAGCCACCTTGAACTGCTCCAAAGAGGGCAGTTCGACGATTTTCTGAGGTAGCTCGAAACTAAGCAAGCAGGCTAGCATGAATGAGCCCTGGTGGGTATATATGTTGCTATAATGTCGCACACTAAGTAGACGTAAGTAGTTCTTACATTGTCCGATGGAACGGTTAGCAGTGAGTGTGCTGATGTTGCTCTGATTCCCGAGGCTGCTTTTGAGATCCTGTTGAATATATTCTGTTGCTAGCTCATTGCTCTATAAGTGTACGTAGCCAGCTCATACCAAAGATAAAATTAATTGTCCATAATTGTCCGAACCAATTCGAACCACGAGGATCATGTTATTTCTCTCCCACAGTGGAAGCACACACGTGATGAGAAATCTGTATGATGAAAAGGATCAGGAAAATGTACATTTTACTAGAGATGTCAACCCTCCCTGATTTAGTTTCAGGGAAGTTCCTTGAAATTTATATTTGTTAATACGTACGTCGACCACACCATGCACATTTCAATGCCTCCCTGCTTAATTTTATTCCCATTATGCAGTATGCAATTGATAGAAAACTCCCTGAAAGCTGAATGTAAAGGTTGGCATCTCTAATTATACACATGTTTGTTTTAAAATCAAATCAATATTGACTTTTACCATAATTTCTTGGGGACATTTGACCTTTAAATGCTCTACAGATACTGCAAATCAATCAGATTTCAATCAGATTTCTTGGCCTTGGAGATATTTATCATAAAAGTATCTTGTCTATGAAAACCAGTTGAAAGAGGTTATGAGAGCTAGAGAACAGTGAAATGTAATACAAATGCATGTACCTGATAATGAAAGTCCAGATTTAGAAGCAGAAATCCCTTCAGTTGTTCTTTGGCCTCCTCTCACTAATCCATCATTTCCCAGGGACGTTTGACTTGTGAATGCTTAATTGCAAAAACTGCAAATTAATCAGGTTTCTTGCTTTGGGACTGTCGTTTATTATATTATGTTTAGCTTGTCTATGAAAACTACTTGAAATAAAGAATGACAGAAAAGATCACCTGATGATGAAAGTCCAGATTTAGAGGCAGAAATCCCTTCGGTTCTTCTTTGGCCTCCTCTCCCCAAACCATCATTTCCCGGGGACGTTTGACTTGTGAATGCTTTGCACATATTGCATACCAGTCTGGCTTCTTGACCCACGGTCTCGGCTTCATGTTTAGCCATCTTCTTTTCCTCCATTTTGGCCAGTAGTTCCAGCTGTTTAAAAGAGTTCACGCTAAAATTAATTAGTTTATTGATAGATTGATTGATATATCCAAAATGGTTTATTTCAATCTTGACATTGGAATGCTATAGAGTTTGCAAATAACTGGGTAGGGTTTCTGCCTTGAGGTTCAAGAATGTTCTGCTTAGTTCTTGCAACTTTATTACTAGTCAACGATAATGGTTTTGAAGATGTGTGAAGAATTTCTTCCCCAAGTACTCCATATTAGCTTTAATGTTACTTTACCACTGGGGTAGATCTATACAGTCGGCTTGCGGTTGCACCATCTGAGAAGGGAGAATATGAGAGTCCTGAAAAGGACTGTTGTTATTCTTTCTTTGGTAGATAGTCCTAAAAAAGGACTGTGGTTGTCCTGGAAAGGGCCGTTGTTGTTCTTCTTGAGCTTGAAGTTCTAAAAAGAACTACACCGCCGGAAGGATCAAGTTATAGTAAGGAGAGGATGGGTGGTAGGAGGGGCTAGACGTTTCAAACAGGTTGACTGTCCGTCGTCAGGAGTGGGGTAGATCTGTGTGTAGTTTCTTTGGTTCGGGGGGGGGGGGTGATCTATTAATTCATCCCCCTGAGCAAAATAACTTTCCATAAATATACGCCAGTGTTCTATACCTGTTTTTCTCCCACCAATCCCAGCCATTCTTCCTTCTTCATGCGGTTGATCTCCCGAATGGCTTCGTCCATCTCCACAACTCTCCTTCTGTTCTTCTTCTCCCTGTTCTCGTTCATGGATCCTCTAAAAAATAAATGATTTGATTCCAAACATAAAATAATAATAATAATAACATTATATATTTCCTTTTTTAAAAATTACAAATAACTTCAGTTCTTTACAATAGGCTTCATGCGGTTGATCTCCCGGATGGCTTCGTCCATTTCCTCAACTCTCTTCCTGTTCGTCTTCTCTCTGTTCTCGTTCATGGATCCTCTGAAAAATAAATGATTTGATTCCAAACATAAAATAATAATAATAATATTATATATTTCCTTTTTTTAAAATTACAAATAACTTCAGTTCTTTATAATAGGCTTCATGCGGTTGATCTCCTGAATGGCTTCGTCAATTTCCTCAACTCTCTTCCTGTTCGTCTACTATCTGTTCTCGTTCATGGATCCTCTGAAAAATAAATTATTCAAATCCAAACTAAATTTTGTTTATTTTTTTAAAAACAAATGACTTCAGTTCTTTAAAATTGGCTTCATGCGGTTGATCTCCTGAATGGCTTCGTCCATTTCCTCAACTCTCTTCCTGTTCTTCTTCTCTCTGTTCTCGTTCATGGATCCTCTGAAAAATAAATGATTCGATTCCAAACATATATTTTGTTGGAAAAATACGAATAAATTAAGTTCTTTACAATCGGCTTCATGCGGTTGATATCTTCTGAATGGCTTCGTCTATTTCCTCAACTCTCTTCCTGTTCTTCTTCTCCGTTATTCTTCTCCCTGTTCTCATTCATGGATCCTCTGAACAGATATATATGATTCAAACCAAACATTTATTCTATTTTTACAAATACAAATAACTTAATTTCTGGTCGTTCATGGATCCTCTGAAAGATGATTCAATTCCAAACATTAGGTATTTTATTTTTGTAAATAACTTAATTTCTTTACAAATCGCTTCATGCGGTTGATCTTTTGAATGGCTTCGTCCATTTCTTCAACTCTCGATCTACCTGTTCTTCCTCTCTCTCTGTTCTTGTTCATGTACCCTCTGAAAAATGATCTAATTTAAGATAATTGATAAGTATATTAAATGAAAATAAACAAAGAAATAGGGTTTCCCTGGAATTCGAACCTACGACCTCCGGATTGCTAAAACCGCTGCTCTACCAACTGAGCTAGAAAAAGCCCCTGTGCTAGTGTTCGTCCATTAAACCTTTTCAATATATGTTCATTAAACTGACACAAACTTGAAGGCTAAGAAATCAACTTGGGAATATGTTCGAGGAATCACCAAAGTGATGCAGCTTTTTTGTATAAATTATTTCAAACATACAGAGACAAAAACCAACACAATTAGGGCCTTTTCTAGCTCAGTCGGTAGAGCACCTGTCTAGCAATTCTGAGGTCTTGGGTTCGAATCCTGGGGAAACCCTACTTTTTTTTGTTCCCTTGGACTGGACGGTGCCGATCTCGTTGCTGACAAAGTTGTACGGAATGATGAAGTACGTTACAATCTAAAGGTTTCATACGTGATATGTAACGAGCTATGTGACCTAGCTTCACCTCCAATTCTATTATTCATTTTATGTGTGACTGTTAGACTTACCGTTCAAGAATGCGGAAGCATTCAAGGTTCCTAGCCCTGGCACAACCCTTGGACTGGACAGAGTCAATCTCATTGGTGGCTGACAAAGTTGTACGGAATTATGGAGTTATAAACTAAAAGTTACATAATGTGATATGTAATGAGCTCTGTAACCTAGCTTTCACCCCCAAGTCTATTATTCAGACCTACTTATTTAGCCATATTTAGATTTACCGTTCAACGATGAGGAAGCATTCAGAGTTCCTAGCCCTGGCGCGTCCCTTGGACTGGACTGTCCCGATCTCGTTGCTGACAAAGTTGTACCGAATGATGAAATTACAAGCTGGCACGTCGAGTCCTTCCTGGACAATGTCCGTAGCAATGAGGAGGTTGGCTTGACCTACAAAACATATACCGATAAAAACTCAATTAACAGAGATTAAAAGTCAGTCAATCGATGAAATTACAAGCTGGCACGTCGAGTCCTTCCTGGACAATGTCCGTAGCAATGAGGAGGTTGGCTTGACCTACAAAACATATACCGATAAAAACTCAATTAACAGAGATTAAAAGTCAGTCAATCGATTAAAGTTAGTTGGCCTTTGTAGATTACTATAGCAGTCCTCATAAATGTCTTATCTCCACCTCTTTTTGCACATTTTTTGCAAAAGTGTGTTTTCTAAAGCTCACAAGAATATGTTTATAACATAATTATTATATACATGTATATATATATATATATATATGCATGACGTTTTGAATGTGTTGAAAACAAGGAAATGCAGCATGCTACGTTTATATGCTCCATATATATTGATCAGCTGTTGGCTGAAGTTCAACAATTGGAAAGCTTTATGAAACAGGGCCCTGGGGAGGTGTTGAATAAAGAGTTGCGATTAATCGCAAGTCAGAAAATATAGGCATCTAGGCCAATCAGATTTACGTTTTGAGCATTTAATGACATAAATGGTACCCTGGGGTACCAAATGAAAATCTGCCATTTCGTTTAATTATTTATTTATTTTTCAGGGCTGTACACTGGGATACCAAAGAATATGAAATTATTTTTGTATGCTTTATTAACGTTCAAAAAGCTCTCTTTTCGCCCGGGGCATCGTGCATACAAGCGCTGCATGCACGACGCAATACACCAGCGGCGTCCATGATTGCCCTGCGGTACGGTTGTACTTCGGGTGGACACAAGATGGCGCCACTCAACGCAGGATACCGGGGTACAACGGTACCCCGGGGTACTGCGCGTGTCATCATTTGCAGACTTGCGATTAATTGCAACTTTTGCGTTTGGTTGCAACTCTTTATGCAACACCCCAAAATCTAATAATAATACGTATTAGGATATCTAATAATCTTATACCAACCTGTCCTGAACAGCTGCAGGGCTTCCTCCTGTTTGGACGTCGACTGAGCATCCTCAACCTCCTTCCCCTGCCCAACGATTCTTGTCGGTCTGATGCGACTCGCTGGATTGGTTCCAACGACGCTGCTCAAGATGAAATCCAGGAGCGCTAATGTTGTGAAACGCGTCCTGGCAAGGAGAATCCCTTTATATTAGAAAAAAGGAAGTAGGGAAACACACCATAGACAATATCAAAAAAGATATGTACATATGTTAATAAGTATAGGAACTTTCTTAGTTATACAGGCTGTTTCGCCTTTTGAGGCTCTTCAGTAACTAATCTTGGGGACAGTGGTAAGATATATACCCAGAGAGGGTGTAAACAAGATGTACATTTGTTATGTACAATTCAACTCTAGAAGAACAGTAATCAAAATCAATAAATACAAATCTTGTTCCCAAAAACTGAAGTGGAAGACAATTCTGTAAAGTCCCACCATTAACATTTAACATATTCTAAAAAGTTCCAGGTCATTATTGCAAGAAAAAGGCATTAACAATCATAATAGTAATAATAAACTTGTAGCTAGTGCTGTAACTGACCTTGATGATCGGATCGTTTGATCGGATCGGCAAACATTTATCGATCTTCGAAATCGGATCGATGATCGGGATCGGATGATCGGCTTAAAAAAAAAAAAAAAAAAAAAAAAAAAAAAAAAAAAAAAAATGGTTTTTTTTTCCTTTGGAAAATGATCCCCCAAAAACACATTTTGGGAATATAAATGAATACCAAAGCAACATATATCCATATTAATAAGCCCAAGGTAATCTTGTACGGGTATGCTTTCATTTCAAACTGATTACCTCTTCTTTTACAAAATTACTCACGCCGATTTTGAGCTTAGTCCCATGTGATTCTTAAAGGTTACGCCAAATTAATCACATGGGACTAAGCTCAAAATCGGCGTGAGTAATTTTGTAAAGGAGAGGTAATCAGTTTTAAATGAAAGCATACCCATACAAGATTACCTTGGGCTTATTCATATGGATATATGTTGCTTTGATATTCATTTATATTCCCAAAATATGTTTTTTGGGATCATTTTCCAAAGAAAAAAAAACAGATTTTTTTTTTTTTTTTTTTTGCCGACCCGATCTTCCGATTTTTTCTGAATGATCGGAAATCGGCAAAAACGGTCCGATCATGTATGATCGGATCGTAATCGGCATGCCGATCCGATGATCGGTTACAGCACTACTTGTAGCCAAACAATACCTCTTGAATTAGGCTTCTCCCTAAAGGTTTTCTCCAGAAGGTCCACAAGGCGTTTGAGCTTTGGTATCGTCAGCGGTTGCTCCTCCTGGACAAGCCCTGTCAGCTCGGGGACGAACCCCTGGTATGTTTCCCTACACCACTTTCCACCCGCCGTTGCATCAAAATCTTCTACATTCTGCATTATGAACGTTTCAAACGCGTGGCGGACGTATTTCGCCGGGAGGTCCTCGTACGCCATCAAAGACAGATTGAGTTTCAACAGGTAGGTCATGACTGCGCACCCATCCTTGTTCCCTTTTGCTCTCGCCTTTGAAGCCAGCGGTCCGATATAGGTCAGGTACTCCGGAGATCCGTAGAGGCCGTTCGGGTTCCCCGGCTGCGTCTGCGAGTGGCTGACGAGATTGTGCCGCTTCTCGATGGCGTGCATGATACCTGTCAAGATTTGGACCATCCTCGTGCTAACCTGGCAGGGTGCCCGCACTGGTGTGGAGAGAATCTCATCCTTCTCGGGAAGATTGTTGAATCTCTCCAGCTCTGCAAATGGTGAAGAGCAACAAATTGCAAAATTTTACGTTGGAACTATACTTGTGTTCTGCCATACGAGGGAGAAATAGCTTTATATGATTGTTGAAATCCTTCCCCAGGTGCCGATGGAATTAATTCTAGTTGTGGAGCAACTTCCAACTTATCTAAAAATACACACTTGCTGCTAGAATGTCAGTTGTTTTGTGATGCCTAAAAATTCACCCGATGTTGGTGATTTCACTTTGAAAAATCAGGCATCAGGAAAATATGGGAAAAAGGTTCAATATCAGCAAATTTGAATGCATTGGAGTGGCGATACTGGATGCATCGGAGTGCTGAACTGAAATGGCAGCACTAGTGCCGGTCCTGACAGAGCTACATAAACAGGAACCACTTTATAAACAGCACTGCATAAATAACACAGTAATAGTGAACCCAGCCGTTTATATTCTGTTGTATTTTTCCCCTGAAATTACAAGATATATACCTGATATAACATTGTATAAACTCCCATGGTCCCAAGGACCTCATTATAAAGAGGTTCCACTGTAATCTACACATGTTTATACCTTTAACGTTTGATGGTTCGCTGACAGTCCTCACTCCCGAGCAGTCGAGGTTGGCACAGAGTTTGACGATGTGGCAGACCGCATTACTTGCTCCTCCTGTTCCTAGTGATGCTGTGAGTCCTGCAAGCGGGGTTGAATACAAAAAATCCTCCCTTATTATTACCTTTATATACTAGTATTAGATATGACATCATGAATGATTGACAGTTCAGCAACATTCTTCACTCCCGAGCAGTTGATGTTGGTGCAGAGGTTGACGATGCATCAGACTACATCACTAATTCCTCCTCAATCCTGTTCCTAGTGATGCTGTGAGTCCTGCAAAAGGGTTGAATAAAAAGAATCCTCCCTTATTATTAGTATATACTAGTATATATGACATCATGAATGATTGACAGTTCAGCAACATTCTTCACTCCCGAGCAGTTGATGTTGGTGCAGAGGTTGACGATGCATCAGACTACATCACTAATTCCTCCTCAATCCTGTTCCTAGTGATGCTGTGAGTCCTGCAAAAGGGTTGAATACAAAAAATCCTCCCTTATTATTATATACTGGTATTATATATGACATCATGATCATGAATGATTGACAGTTCAGCAACATTCTTCACTCCTGAGTAGTTGAGGTTGTCGCAGAGGCTGACGATGCACCAGACTACATCACTAATTCCTCCTCGATCCTGTTCCTAGTGATGCTGTGAGTCCTGCAAAAGGGTTGAATACAAAAAATCCTCCCTTATTATTATCATATACTAGTATCATATATGACATCATGAATGATTGACAGTTCAGCAACATTCTTTACTCCTGAGCGGTTGAGGTTGGCGCAGAGGTTGACGATGCATCAGACTTCATCACTTCCTCCTCGATCCTGTTCCTAGTGATGCTGTGAGTCCTGCAAAAGGGTTGAATCAAAAAAATCCTCCCTTATTATTATTATATACTAGTATGAATGATTGACAGTTCAGCAACAGTTGAGGTTGGTGCAGAGGCTGACGATGCATGGGACTGCATCTCCTTTTCCTTGATCCTGTTCCTATATAGTGATGCTGCGAGTCCTGCAAACAAACCTTTCATAGTCAGAAACTTTCATCGTAGAAATATATATGTTTGTAAGTAAATTATATATGTTTGTATATATATTTATTTATATATATTTAGGTGAGATTGATAGATGAACTAGACAAGCAGCTTGATTATTTCCTTTGAAAAAACAAATTGTGAAAGAAAATAATGAAGAAATATTCTATATTTCTCTGGAGCTTGTCCAAATAAAAAGAGTGAATTAACTGGAAAAATCCTGAGGATTTTTGGTGGTTGAATCCTTTAGAACTAAGATATTTTCTTTCAGAGAAAAAGTTACGCTCCATACTAGCCGTCATTGATTAGTATAGTGAACACTATTCCAGCATACATGTAAATGATCATACTACCTATTTTCTCTAGCAGTTATTTAGCATGTATGAAAATCAATACAAAAAACAAGAAAATCATTTTAAAAATAAAGAAATGCAGTATAAGAATGTTCCCCAAATAATTTGTTTGCGTCAACCCCCTCCCCCCTCCCTCTCAGGTCAACCACGGTACCCCACTGCTTAGCTAGAATAACTTTTTACATTGAATTGTTATGGGTCTAGTAATTAAAAATACTACACAATCACAATACCGACTATCTGTGGAAGATCCCGGAAGGGCCGACCGATCAACCAAGCTCCTCGCTTTTCCTCTTCCGCCTCGATCAGTCTCCTCTTCTCCCACATGTATTCCTTCATGATCTCGTTGTACGAATGGCCCAGCGTCGTGTGGTGGCATTCGTCAAAGACCAGCATCGAAACCTCGTGGAAGTTGAAGCTCCCGTTGCGAAGCGCGTTGACCAGAATCTGAGCCGTAATCATCAGCACCTTGATGGACGGCTGGTCGAAGTTCCGCCTGAACTGTAGCGTCTTGGTGACAGCAGCCACTGCGCTAGGGTCAAAGACATCCCAGAATGCATCCCGCTGTTGGCCCTTCAGGTGACGTGTTGGGACGATGAAAAGAGCTGAAAATGACGGAGAAAGTAGACAAATGGTGTACGTTAGTGTATTCACAGATGGATTATAGATGCATATATTAAAGATAAGGCTGTTTTGGTTAATTCAAGGAGTTAGCTGGCTAAGTTGAAATTTACATGTAGTTAATACAGTTTGCACTCTGCAGAGTTTGGCAATTAAGTAATGTACAATATGGCATTAATGAATTATGAAAGACGATCTAATTTTGGTATAATGTGCACAAAGAAAGATGATGTGCATTCTCCTGCCATATATAGTAATCAGTCAGACTATTTTAAAATCAAATTATCTCCTTTTTGTTGGGGGGGGGGGGGGGGGGGGGTGCATGTGTGTGCATCAGCCACCTTCAAAGAGAGGCGCTTGCTTCCCTGTGCATTTTCTGATCATTTTCGGGTTATTAAAGTCTATCGATAGATCTAACCTTTGAAGTGTTTGCCTTCTCGCCCCTCAGCTTCCCGCATCCGTTTGTAACAGAGGGCCGCTGCTGCCAGAGTCTTGCCCGAGCCGGTCGGGGCACAGATGATGTAGTTGTACCCCCGCAGACCCGGAGTAATCAGCTCCTCTTGGTAACCCCTCAGCTGCTTCCTATGATGACTCATTCTGTCAGGGTTATAGCTAATAATACAAAGGAAAATACTGTTGAAATCTGCTTACTTAGATCTGCTAATTCTAGTTGAAAACTGCATGGTGGACAAAATAAATTAAACCTAATAGGGCCATGAAAAATGAAAGGTTGGATTGGCGTAACCCGCCCGACCCTAAAAATACCTGCGACCCTAAAGGTTTTTTCTGATTTTTTTTTTTTTTTTTTTTTTTTTTTTTTAATTACTTTTTTTTCTCCTTTTTTTCTTCTTCAAATTGCGATATGTGTTATTTGTGTGTTATATGTGTGTTTTTGTGTATTTGTGCGAATCCTGAAAAAAAAAGGAAAAAAAAAAAGAAAAGAAAATCCCTACCTACCTACCCTAATTTTTGGTAGCCCGTTACTCCAATCCAACAATTTATTTTTTTTGGCCTAGGTTTGGGCACGTATCCTCCTACTCCTAGGTGGCAAAAACACGGGGAAAACATTTAATATTGCACATTTATATTCAAAGCAAGATTAATTCACACATATACGCTAGCTAATCTACTTCATTTATTCTCAATATATGTATTCAAATACACATATCAAACAGTCAAACTAGATTGTACGTATGCCGTTAAAGCTGATCGAGTACATATTCGTGGACGCACTTGGCAGAGTCTAGCTATTTTAATGCCCAAATCCAATTAAAACATTGACTATATAATGCTTCAATAATTATTTTTTTTTCTCAACATATTCTCCACAGTTTTTTAAATGGGAAATGGGAAAACACTATTGAGGGAATTAAAAAAAGACATCACATACCTTTTTATTTTGTGGTGATCACAGTCCGGCCGGATCAGAGCTTTGCAGTGTACAAAGTTTGGCAAAGGCAGCTAAATAACAGTCAACATCAACGGTGGTGGGCATATGTGCCGGAGTACAGTCTTGACGTTGTACTTGTTGTAGCTCAAGCAGCAGGGTTTCAAATTGCCATCTTTGCCATGGGAATATCATATACTAAACGAACCAAAACTACATTCCACTGCTAATAATTATACTGAAAGTCAAATTCCTTGACCATTGATACATGATGATATAAGCACAGCATTATTATGTAGGCTATATTATACAGGCCTAGCTAGCTATACTGCAGCACTAATACCTCAGCTCGGATGAGATCAGACTTTGGCCTGGGGAATCCCCACTTCTAGTCGTTACTTGCAGACCCACTTGCAACAGGAATATATTATAAACTAATTTATTCGTCTCCAAATAATTACCAGATAAAGGCTGGTAAAGTGGCTGGTAAAGTGGCTGGTAAAGTGAAATTCCCTGTCCACTGCATGCATGAAACAGGGTATAATACTCCCTACTTCTAGTTCTATGGATGAGTTACATACTTGCCAACATTTGAATTTTGGAAAGAGGAACAAAATTGGCCGGGGGTCCAAAGTCGCAGCATAATTGCACAAGTGTGCGGGAAGTGCACATTACAAGCACAAAGTCCATTGCGACAGGGGTCCAGGCCTTGACGTTTTTGAGTATTAAATGCATTCTCGACCCATTTTTCATATTAAATTCTTCCAAAATGACTAGGTAAGATTTGGTCAGATTTACGTTTAAATGTTGTCTCTATACATTTAATAAAGTAAAGTAAAGTAAAAAAATAAAAAAATAAAAATATATATATATATATTTTTTTAAACTTAAAAATCGGGACGTCCCGATTTAACACTTCTAAAAAATTCAAAAAACGGGACAATTCCGATAAAAACGGGACAGTTGGCGAGTATGGAATTATAATTTGGGGAATCCCCACTTCTAGTCTTTATGTGCAGACCCATTTACAATAGTCATGGTTTCGTGGACTACTTGGTATACTAAAGTTGGTATAAATTGGTATAAGTTACCAATTATTCATCCCCAAATAATTACATGATAAAGTCTGTTATAATCTTCTAGAAAAATGCAATTTGTGAAAGGGTATAATATAATAGTATATTTTCTATATAATCAACAGTTTGATGCTGCTGACACATCAAACTGTTTGAAATCATATAGCCATACTCCTATTTTCTCTTACTTGGTATACAATTATTGGTATAATGTTTATAAATAAATATTGACATGTAGTCAAGTGTCCTCTATTAAAAATTTACTTTAACTAAGCACATGATAAATTGCTATATCTATAGATATAACCAGCATATACACGTCACACAAAAAGGATACATGTATGCATGAATACAAAATCAGAAACAACCAGATATATATATTTAAGCATCATTTTAATATCAGGTTAAAAATATGACAATGATTAAATACAATGTATTTCTAGTTGATTGCACAAGATACAGTCAACTCATGTTTACACAACACTGTTGTATTAACTAGAAATCTGTTTACAATTAAAATACCAAATTCTCTTTTTTTCAATAACCATTTCCTTTTGATGTACTGTAATTGTTTTACAACCATAATACCTAATATAAGAATAGAGTGGAACCTCGTTATAAGGAGCTCTGATAAAACAAGGTCATTTCGCAGGTCCAAGCTCTATATAGTCCTCCTTTTTTACCATGATATAACAAGGTAATTTTCTCGGTCCTAAGACTTCCACTGAATTCCAATATAACATTAGTTAATTTAGTAATATATTGGGAGTCAACAGTACTTACTGGTAAATGCAAATATATAGAATGTATTGTAATTATTACTTTCATCAAATTCTACTCTATGAACCAATTTCTCATCAGTGACAAACATTTAGTCCAGGATGATAGGAAATACATAATAATAAAATCAACATTTGTATAGCGCAGCTGCCATAAATATTTACTCTACTGTGCTCATAAATACACGACTGACAACCAGTTAAACTCTTTCACTGGAATGCCAAAGAGACCTTTATTTTCTCTGGGTGTCGCTTAACAGAGGCATTTGCATGGATATAAATGAGAAGAGACTAGCATATATCCACGTAGTACACGGTAACAGTCAATATGGGGGCTAGACAAGTTCTACAGATGTAAAGCGGTTAAAATGGTTAGTAGTAATTTATGCCCTTTAAGTCTAGGATTAAAGAAATTTCACTGATGAGAGTTTGGGTCAATACAAACTAAAACTAGTACTACTAATTAATGAACCCCCACATTCACACCAAGTCTTAAAATTGCAATTCAATACATTTGTACACTTAATATCTGCACATACATTGTAGGCGTGGTTCATCAGGGCATTGCACAAAAAAAAATCAAAAACAAAAATCTGACTTACCCAGTCAGTCGGGCAAGTTTCTAAAGATAATATATCTTGCACCAAAACATACAGTATGTTGTTATATTTGCGCACATTAACACATCTTGAGTAATAAATTGCTGCCAATTATTTTCTTGCATTTCATAATTTCATAATCCTGTAACATAAAAACATTTCCGGATAATTGGAATCTACTAAACTCTACTAATTGGAATATATACTAAACTCATTATATCGATACAGATAAAGTAGAAAACGGCCAATTTTAAATTCCTGTCAGGAGATAATGCACAAATAATAAGTGAAATAAACCACTACACATTATACATGTCATGTATATAGATCTGGGGCTCAACACAAGCACATGCCCGACTGCTGGTGCCAGTATAACAACTCAATGTCGGGCAAGTAAATTGTTTAAAAGTAAAGTGTTAGTGGCCTGATTGGGCAACTAAAAACAATAAGAGAATCATGTCTTTTTAGTTAATACTATATATTTCCTCAAATTGAATTTTTGATCAATAACGAGTGAGATAGATTTTGATTTAGTACATCTAGACAGTTTACACATGAAATGTAATTTGTGGGGCCAATACATGTTTGATTCAGGTCGTTACAAATTTGGAAAAAATTCATTTTACTTGCCCAAATTGGCAAACAGCAGAATATTTGTGTAATGAGTATCATAATCCTGTGAATCATATATTAAAGACAATGATATTAATAACCACTACAATATTCTTATTTCTTTACATTGCAATTTTAAGAATATAAATTTGATAGCTACATATAACATTTCAGGAATATTTCAGGATCTTAGGAGCATGAAAATCTTCAATAACTTGAATAATGATATATGTTTGAGTTGATTGAATGTAAACAATAATTTTCTTGGTAAATATACATTCTTGATATACCTGCAACAAACTACACCTTTTAAAGGTTTTCTTGATTAAATTTTGTTTTCTCTGACACAAACAATAAACAATCACATCAAACCATTTATAAGCATAATAGCATTTTCTGATAATGTTTTCATTCATACATTACATTGTACATCTTAATTATACTTGCCTAGTACTTTTTTAAAATGATATTTGCCAAATAAAGAAACTCATAAAATTTGCCATTTTTAGGGGGTTGAGGAAATACTAACTTCAACAATGGTGTTTATTTGAGTTGATTGGCTGTAAACGATAATTATGTTGATTATTGAGTATCAATTTCTTGACATACCTGCAATATATACCTTTGATTGTTTTGTTTATTACATGTTGTTTTCTCTGACACAAATACAGACCCACTAACAAACATGATACAAACATAACAAACATACATGATACATACATACTATACAAAACAAACCATAAACATAATCATTTTCTTATAACATTTTTCATTCAAAACATCTTAACTCTTAAAGGGATCTAGTAACTTTGTTGAGATGTGCAAAAACTGATGAATGGTTGATGCAATGTATACTGTTGTTATCTCATATGTCCTCAGGGTATTGTGTGAAAATTTCAGGTCAAATGGACAATGTATGGCCAAGTAATGAGCGAAAATGCAAAGTGATATTGGGTGATATTCACCAACTCACTGCATTCACTTTGTACAGGGATGAAAATCTCGCCCGGAGATTTTCTTATCTAAATACTTCAATCATACATATCTTTGTAATGAAAGGGAAATTTGAAAAACCGAAAGCTGTCCCATGATTTTATTGTTAATACGAATACAACAAGGTATAAAGGAACCGCTAGAATTACAATTTTATTTTGAGGATTTGGACAATGTTACTAAGTCCCTTTAACGTGCCATGGATTTTAACGCTCTATGGCATTTGTGTGTATTGTAACTCGCAAAAATGCGAGCTTGGCACGGAGTTAATACTTGAAAACTCTTTTCAAAATGATATTTACCAAATAAAGAAATTCCTACAAATTTGCAATTTTGTTAGGGTGTTGAGATACAATAACTTGAAAAATTGTGCTTATTTGAGTTGATTGAAAGTAAACAATAACATTGATTGTTAAGTATCAATTTCTTGACATACCCCTGCAATATATATACCTTTAAATATTTTCCTTGATTACATGTTGTTTTCTTACACAAATACAGACCCACTAACAAACAAAAATACAAAACAAACAATAAACATGACAATGTTTTCTTATTAATCTTCCATTCAAAACATCCTCATAATGATTCTTGCGTAAATCTTGAAAACTTTTTTGTTTAAATGATGACATTTGTCGAACTAAAGAAACTCATAAAATTTGCCAGGCTTTTTTGTGGGGAGGAATTTATCTTCCTGAATTTAACTTCCAGAGTTCACTTGGAATGTTGCCGTTATCAATTAAATCTCAATTAAAGTACATGTGGTGGTATGTTGCCATGCTAACTAATTTGAAATACTAGTACAATGATTGCATAATCTATTCCTGGAATTAATTTTTAAACACTACAATGTGATTAACCAATGCATGCAATACAAACAATTCTCGTACAAATTTGCCATGCTTTTTTTTCTTGGGGGGGGGGGGGGGGGCATTATTCTTCTGGAATTGAACTCCCGGATTTCAATTGGAATTTTGCCGTGATCAACTCTCAATTTGAAGTACATAATGGTGTCATGTTGCCGTGTCGAAAAATCTGAACTAAAAATACAATCACAAAATATTTTCCTGGATTTAATTTTTAAACACTACAATGTGATTACCCAATGCATGCAATACATACATGAACAAATTTCCCTGCTTTTTTGTTTGTTCGGGGGGGGGGGGGCAACCTGGGGGAGGAATTAATCTTCCTGAATGGAACTTCCAGTTTTTTATTGGAATTTTGCTGTGATTAACTCTCATTTGAAGTACATTTGGAGTCACGTTGCCTTGCCGAAAAATTTGAACTAATAGTACAATCACAACAAATTTTACATAAAACTAATGTAAAAAACACTGATTACCCAAATGAAAGCAACAAAAATTAATGTTGCAAGCCTATTCAGGTCGAGTTACAGCTACAAGCCCCATTATATGGGTATCAATATATTATTATTTTCTATAAATATTTTTTATATACCATTTATATATTACTTTATTTCATATTCCTCATCATATTCACCTCTTCTATCAAATTGTCTTATTTTCTTCAAAAAACAAATTGTATAATTCTTTGGAACCAACAAAAAAGTAGAAAACAGTTACAAATCAGCAGAATTTATAAATTCTCACACTTAACAGCTGCTGTAATTTTATCTGTACATTTAATATTACAATACAAATTAGTACTGGCCCAGTCAGCCCTTGGCCACAAAAAATGTACTTCACAAATGGTGTACTGAAATTTCAATCAAGTAGAATTCCACCCTGGGATTCTGTGTTGCATTACAATAGATGCGGATGATTTTGAAGAACAACCACTGCAAATTTTGGCAATTTCGGTCAAAAAATAAGACAGACGTGACTGATCTGAAATTGTTGTACACATCCTGCCGCTTGTCACATCATTTGCAAGCCGCTACCTAAAGTTTTGTAGAATTCATTTGTTTTCTTATCTATTAGAGAGTTCTATGTACTGTATTAGAAAGTGAGTGAATATGTGTATCATCAATATCTTCATTTCATATCATGAAATTAATTGAGAAAATTTATTTTTTACGAACACGAATTGGGAATATGTAAGATTCTATGTAAAAAAAAGAGGACGTTGTCACACTCATCAGCAATTCTAAAAACATTAAAAAACTGTAAATTGAATTATTAAGCAACCCATTCATATATTTTGCGAGGGTTTTATTTTTGCGAATTTCGCAAATCACTTGTGTAGCGCGAAATCACCAAATGAAAAGCAATACACATACGTGTATTACATGCATTACTGCACTAGCAGCTCTCTCAAGACAATAATGGAAGCGTGTTGGTAACAGCCGAACGCGAATCTAACCACTCGCGAAATTGTAAAGTCTTGATTAGCGAAAATCTATGTCCGCAAAATATATGGCATATACAGTATTCACAAATTTGTTCCTCTCATTCATTTACTTTCATTGCAACCAGGTTATTTCCAGGGTGGAATCCCCATTTAATGACAGATGAAGAAAAAGAGTGGCCAATTACGAGGCAAGAATGATATCAGAACTAGAAATTGCGCGCTCGGCGGGTCGCGCAGCCGAGCACATGTATCCCCCGAACCAATTGCATTGCACTTTTGTGGGTTGTAATATTGTGAACTGAACAAGTTTGGTGGTGTACGTTGTTCTACTAGGCTGGCAGTAGCCTTTGGGCAAGGCCTCGCGCGCTGTTTGTCCTCCGAGCAGGGTCTGATTAATAGACAAGGCGATGTGCGCTTACAGCAGTGATCGCTGGACTGAGCCGCGTCAGCGGCGAGGCCTTTGCTAACTTGCGGAGCTCTTGCGGAGCTCGGACCTGTAGAGCGGTCACAAGGTAATCTTAACTATTTCTTTATATCATGGTTACCATGGCAACCATGAATCCGCCCCACACCAAAATCAATAGGCTTCATCCTCTTTCCTTAATACACCTTCATACCACATAAGAAAATGATCGGACAAGAACTCGGACCTGTAGAGCGTTCACATGGTAATCTTAACTATTTCTTTATATCATGGTTATCATGGTTACCATGGCAACCAGGACTCCGCCCCACACCAAAATCAATAGGCTTCATCCTCTTTCCTTAATACACCTTCATACCAAATTAGAAAATGATCAGACAAGAACTCGGATCTATAGAGCGTTCACAAGGTAATCTTAACTATTTCTTTATATCATGGTTACCATGGCAACCAGGACTCCGCCCCACACCAAAATCAAAAGGCTTCATCCTCTTTCCTTAATACACCTTCATACCAAATTAGAAAATGATCGGACAAGAACTCGGACCTGTAGAGCGTTCACAAGGTAATCTTAACTATTTCTTTATATCATGGTTACCATGGCAACCAGGACTCCGCCCCACACCAAAATCAATAGGCTTCATCCTCTTTCCTTAAGACACCTTCATACCAAATTAGAAAATGATCGGACAAGAACTCGGACCTGTAGAGCGTTCACAAGGTAATCTTAACTATTTCTTTATATCATGGTTACCATGGCAACCAGGACTCCGCCCCACACCAAAATCTAAAGGCTTCATCCTCTTTCCTTAAGACACCTTCATACCAAATTAGAAAATGATCAGACAAGAACTCGGACCTGTAGAGCGTTCACAAGGTAATATTAACTATTTATTTATATCATGGTTACCATGGCAACCAGGACCGCGCCCCACACCAAAATCAATAGGCTTCATCCTCTTTCCTTAATACACCTTCATACCAAATTAGAAAATGATCGGACAAGAACTCGGACCTGTAGAGCGTTCACAAGGTAATCTTAACTATTTCTTTATATCATGGGTACCATGGCAACCAGGGCTCCGCCCCACACCAAAATCAATAGGCTTCATCCTCTTTCCTTAATACACCTTCATACCAAACTAGAAATTGCGCGCTCGGCGGGTCGCGCAGCCGAGCACATGTATCCCCCGAACCAATTGCATTGCACTTTTGTGGGTTGTAATATTGTGAACTGAACAAGTTTGGTTGTGTACGTTGTTCTACTAGGCTGGCAGTAGCCTTTGGGCAAGGCCTCGCGCGCTGTTTGTCCTCCGAGCAGGATCTGATTAATAGACAAGGCGATGTGCGCTTACAGCAGTGATCGCTGGACTGAGCCGCGTCCATGGCAACCATGAATCCGCCCCACACCAAAATCAATAGGCTTCATCCTCTTTCCTTAATACACCTTCATACCAAATAAGAAAATGATCGGACAAGAACTCGGACCTGTAGAGCGTTCACATGGTAATCTTAACTATTTCTTTATATCATGGTTATCATGGTTACCATGGCAACCAGGACTCCGCCCCACACCAAAATCAATAGGCTTCATCCTCTTTCCTTAATACACCTTCATACCAAATTAGAAAATGATCAGACAAGAACTCGGATCTATAGAGCGTTCACAAGGTAATCTTAACTATTTCTTTATATCATGGTTACCATGGCAACCAGGACTCCGCCCCACACCAAAATCAAAAGGCTTCATCCTCTTTCCTTAATACACCTTCATACCAAATTAGAAAATGATCGGACAAGAACTCGGACCTGTAGAGCGTTCACAAGGTAATCTTAACTATTTCTTTATATCATGGTTACCATGGCAACCAGGACTCCGCCCCACACCAAAATCAATAGGCTTCATCCTCTTTCCTTAAGACACCTTCATACCAAATTAGAAAATGATCGGACAAGAACTCGGACCTGTAGAGCGTTCACAAGGTAATCTTAACTATTTCTTTATATCATGGTTACCATGGCAACCAGGACTCCGCCCCACACCAAAATCTAAAGGCTTCATCCTCTTTCCTTAAGACACCTTCATACCAAATTAGAAAATGATCAGACAAGAACTCGGACCTGTAGAGCGTTCACAAGGTAATATTAACTATTTATTTATATCATGGTTACCATGGCAACCAGGACCGCGCCCCACACCAAAATCAATAGGCTTCATCCTCTTTCCTTAATACACCTTCATACCAAATTAGAAAATGATCGGACAAGAACTCGGACCTGTAGAGCGTTCACAAGGTAATCTTAACTATTTCTTTATATCATGGGTACCATGGCAACCAGGGCTCCGCCCCACACCAAAATCAATAGGCTTCATCCTCTTTCCTTAATACACCTTCATACCAAACTAGAAATTGCGCGCTCGGCGGGTCGCGCAGCCGAGCACATGTATCCCCCGAACCAATTGCATTGCACTTTTGTGGGTTGTAATATTGTGAACTGAACAAGTTTGGTTGTGTACGTTGTTCTACTAGGCTGGCAGTAGCCTTTGGGCAAGGCCTCGCGCGCTGTTTGTCCTCCGAGCAGGATCTGATTAATAGACAAGGCGATGTGCGCTTACAGCAGTGATCGCTGGACTGAGCCGCGTCCATGGCAACCATGAATCCGCCCCACACCAAAATCAATAGGCTTCATCCTCTTTCCTTAATACACCTTCATACCAAATAAGAAAATGATCGGACAAGAACTCGGACCTGTAGAGCGTTCACATGGTAATCTTAACTATTTCTTTATATCATGGTTATCATGGTTACCATGGCAACCAGGACTCCGCCCCACACCAAAATCAATAGGCTTCATCCTCTTTCCTTAATACACCTTCATACCAAATTAGAAAATGATCAGACAAGAACTCGGATCTATAGAGCGTTCACAAGGTAATCTTAACTATTTCTTTATATCATGGTTACCATGGCAACCAGGACTCCGCCCCACACCAAAATCAAAAGGCTTCATCCTCTTTCCTTAATACACCTTCATACCAAATTAGAAAATGATCGGACAAGAACTCGGACCTGTAGAGCGTTCACAAGGTAATCTTAACTATTTCTTTATATCATGGTTACCATGGCAACCAGGACTCCGCCCCACACCAAAATCAATAGGCTTCATCCTCTTTCCTTAAGACACCTTCATACCAAATTAGAAAATGATCGGACAAGAACTCGGACCTGTAGAGCGTTCACAAGGTAATCTTAACTATTTCTTTATATCATGGTTACCATGGCAACCAGGACTCCGCCCCACACCAAAATCTAAAGGCTTCATCCTCTTTCCTTAATACACCTTCATACCAAATTAGAAAATGATCAGACAAGAACTCGGACCTGTAGAGCGTTCACAAGGTAATCTTAACTATTTCTTTATATCATGGTTACCATGGCAACCAGGACTCCGCCCCACACCAAAATCAATAGGCTTCATCCTCTTTCCTTAATACACCTTCATACCAAATTAGAAAATGATCGGACAAGAACTCGGACCTGTAGAGCGTTCACAAGGTAATCTTAACTATTTCTTTATATCATGGTTACCATGGCAACCAGGACTCCGCCCCACACCAAAATCAATAGGCTTCATCCTCTTTCCTTAATACACCTTCATACCAAATTAAAAAATGATCGGACAAGAACTCGGACCTGTAGAGCGTTCACAGGGTAATCTTAACTATTTCTTTATATCATGGTTACCATGGCAACCAGGACTCCGCCCCCCACCAAAATCAATAGGCTTCATCCTCTTTCCTTAATACACCTTCATACCAAATTAGAAAATGATCGGACAAGAACTCGGACCTGTAGAGCGTTCACAAGGTAATCTTAACTATTTCTTTATATGATGGTTACCATGGCAACCAGGACTCCGCCCCACACCAAAATCAATAGGCTTCATCCTCTTTCCTTAATACACCTTCATACCAAATTAAAAAATGATCGGACAAGAACTCGGACCTGTAGAGCGTTCACAAGGTAATCTTAACTATTTCTTTATATCATGGTTACCATGGCAACCAGGACTCCGCCCCACACCAAAATCAATAGGCTTCATCCTCTTTCCTTAATACACCTTCATACCAAATTAGAAAATGATCGGACAAGAACTCGGACCTGTAGAGCGTTCACAAGAAAATCTCTGCGGCGGACGCGGCAAACGCGGCGGACGCGGCGGCGGCGCGACAAGGCCAAATCCATAGTATCCCCCGAAGTGGTTCGGGGGATACAATTAGAAAATGATCGGACAAGAAGTCGGACCTGTAGAGCGTTCACAAGGTAATCTTAACTATTTCTTTATATCATGGTTACCATGGCAACCAGGACTCCGCCCCACACCAAAATCAATAGGCTTCATCCTCTTTCCTTAATACACCTTCATACCAAATTAAAAAATGATCGGACAAGAACTCGGACCTGTAGAGCGTTCACAAGGTAATCTTAACTATTTCTTTATATCATGGTTACCATGGCAACCAGGACTCCGCCCCACACCAAAATCAATAGGCTTCATCCTCTTTCCTTAATACACCTTCATACCAAATTAAAAAATGATCGGACAAGAACTCGGACCTGTAGAGCGTTCACAAGGTAATCTTAACTATTTCTTTATATCATGGTTACCATGGCAACCAGGACTCCGCCCCACACCAAAATCAATAGGCTTCATCCTCTTTCCTTAATACACCTTCATACCAAATTAGAAAATGATCGGACAAGAACTCGGACCTGTAGAGCGTTCACAAGGTAATCTTAACTATTTCTTTATATCATGGTTACCATGGCAACCAGGACTCCGCCCCACACCAAAATCAATAGGCTTCATCCTCTTTCCTTAATACACCTTCATACCAAATTAGAAAATGATCGGACAAGAACTCGGACCTGTAGAGCGTTCACAAGAAAATCTCTGCGGCGGACTCGGCGGACGCGGCGGCGGCGGCGGCGGCGCGACGAGGCCAAATCCATAGTATCCCCCGAAGGTGGTTCGGGGGATACAATAAAGGCACTTAAGTAAAACTTCAATACAACATCTCCATTCTACGGCAGCACAAACACAATTTGGTGGCTCTTCTAACTTCAAAACTCTTCAAACTAGATGGATCTTCGACTGCGCGCAGTCGAAAATTATGCCTCTGCTATGACGCGATTTTTAATATCAAGCCCAAAATAACGTGTGCACTGAAAAAAAAAATGTTCATATATATATTTTGAGTTCTGTGACCTTGACCATAGACTCCAAATGTTGATGGCTACATTGGCTCCCAAGAAATATTCAGGTACCAAGTTAGATTGAAATCTGACATTCAGTTCTTGAGATTTTGCCATAACAAGCCATTTTTGCATATATATTTAGTCAAGTGACCTTGACCTTTGACCTCATGACCCCCCAAATCTAATCCAATCATTGCCACCCCGATGTGTATGTAACTCATCCCAAGTTTGAAATTGATCCGTCAAATGGTTCTTGAGATATCGCGAGAAGGATGCTTTTTTGCACATATATTGAGTCCTGCGACCTTGACCTTTCACCTCATGAACCCCAAAATCTAATCAGATCATTGTGACCCCAATATGTACACTCATACCAAGTTTGAAATAGATCAATCAACCGCTTCTAGAGATATCGCGAGAACAAGGCATTTTTGCACATATATTGAGTCCTGTGACCTTGACCTTTGACCTCATGAACCCCAAAATCTAATCAGATCATTGTCACCCCAATATGTACACTCATACCAAGTTTGAATTTGATCTGTCAACCGGTTTTAGAGATATCGCGAGAACGAGGCATTTTTAACATATATTGAGTCCTGTGACCTTGACCTTTGACCTGATAAACCCCAAAATCTAATCAGATCATTGTCACCCCAATATGTACACTCATACCAAGTTTGAAAGTGATCCGTCAACCGGTTCTTGAGATATCGCGAGAACGAAAACGGGACGTACGTACGGACGGACGTACGGACGGACGGACGGACGGACGGACGGACGGACAACCCAAAAACATAATGCCTCCGGCCACTTCGTTGGCGGAGGCATAAAAATCTATAATATATTACTGTTAAATTGCTTATTGCTAATTGCTATTTGATGACATAAATGGTACCCTGGGGTACCAAACGAATATCCGCCATTTTGTTTAATTATTTATTTATTTTTTAGGGCTGTACCGAGGTATAGCGTGCATACAAGCGTGCGCTGCACTGCATGCACAACGCAATACGGTTGTGCTTTAAGTGGACACAAGATGGCGCTACACAACGCGGTACCCCGGGGTACCGCGTGTGTCATCATTTGCTGAATGAGCATTCCTAAAAAGTTCTACATTGTACCATTTCAAATGATAAATTGTACTATACATTTTAAATACAAACACATGCGACAAATATAACAAATAAATCAAATTTTATTTAGAGTCGTTGAGACAAACTTAACAACGACTAAATCAAAGTAGGATGGTAAACAAGTAGAAGTGTGTTGAAGAATGAAACTTAATTAGAGTGGAATCTCATTAATAAAGTGCTCAGATGTAAAAACAAACCATCTGATAACATGGTAAGTTTTCTGTTACAAGCTCCGTCATCATTATAACAATTGGGGTCCACTGTATACAGAAAAAAGCATCTTGTAAGAAATTAGAACACATGAACTGGAAATTAAGGCAGTATTTAAACTAACATATAAGAATATATTTAATACTTATCCTAAAAAGAGGGCTAAAGGCGAGGTGTCTCTAGCCGTGTCTTCAATTTATTATCACCAATATTTACTCCATGTGGCCTTCATCAAGGCTGTAGAGAAGACAAATTAATGAATTAATTAACCCGATGGACACACTTGGATTTGGAACCCAACAACCCATTTGGAACCCAACAACCCAGCGCACGATCTACAAATTGTACAAATTAATAACATGACAGAGTTTAAAGTTTTGATTATGAAACGGGTGCCGGGATGACAGTCATACACTGGTTTGGAACTCAAGATCCCATTTAGTGCACACACTACTATTCTTACCGATCGGATACAGGATTAAATATTTCCGTGATTTATGAAACTGGCGTCGGAATGCTTATTTTCAAACCTGTCTCACTCCACCTTCCCATACTTGTAAGAGAATATGAAAGATTTGGTGACGAGGATGAAGACAGGTTTCCATGCGAGGTTCCCAACCAATAACAGGATTTATTACTGTGATTTACGCAGCAGGTGCCAGGCTGATTATTAAACCTTTCTTACTACTCTGAGGCTACTTCAAAGAAAGCTGCGGATTTCTTCCACTTGGCAAATGTCTTCTCCTCCTCCCCATCCTTGTAGCTGAAGATGAAAGATGTGGGGACGAGGTTGTAGCCAGTTTTCCACGTGACGGTGAAGCTACCAATCAATAACAGGATTTAATTACAGCAGGAGCCGGGCTGGTTATTAAACCTTTCTTACTACTCTGAGGCTACTTCAAAGAAAGCTGCGGATTTCTTCCACTTGGCAAATGTTTTCTTCTCCTCCCCGTCCTTGTAGCTGAAGATGAAAGACTTGGGGACGAGGTTGTAGCCAGGAACCCACACAAGGTTCCGCTTGAATTCCAGAGCTTGTCCCAGCTGGTTGCCGCACCCTTTACACTTGATGAAGCCTGTCATGTGGAATAAAAGTAATGACAGTAGTAGTTGTAACAATAATAATAATAATAATAACATAATAAACATTAGCTGAATCTTCGCGTGGGCGCAGTCGAAATGTATGCCTCCGCCATTGCGCGATTTATATGAGGAGAGTCAACTTTGACCTAGCGACCCTTAACCCTATATAGCCCGGGCTATTTTGAAAATGCATAGCCCGGGGGGGGGGGGCTAATTTGGCCCCCCCTTAAGATCTCGGCCGCAAAGCGGCCGTTCGCCGTGAAAATTTACATGCGTGTTTCGTGAAGTGTATAGAATACTATGGTAATTTAAATTTTTTGAAAAATGCATTAATTTGCATAATTATGGTAATTTATGCAAATAAGGTCATAAAATTCATATTTTTACCCATAAATCATATATTCTTCATAATTAAACATTGGTTTTGACAACATATGTTCTTTAGACCATTTGGAATAATAATACAACAACAAAATTTGGAAGAGCCAGGTTCTTCCTTATGTTTTTGATTGTTTTTATAATTTCTTATGTATTTCTTTGTTTTTTTAGCTTATGTATTTCATTGTTTTTGTTGTTTATTTTATTTCTAACGATAAATCAACTACTTTGAACCCCAAAACAAACACCTAAAATGTAAACAAGACCAAATTATCAATGATATATCTCTTTTTATGAAAACTGATATTTCCATATGTTTTGTACACAAATCACGAAATTTAGCGATTTTCGGGCTGACATGCATAGACAAAAGGTCACGTGACTTCGTAACCCTAGGTCCGATTTTCAAAAATTTTATTTTAAAAGATGCGCAAGACCCAAAAGAAAAAAGTCATGAAATTTCAGCGCAAGATATTATCGCGTTAAAAATTTATCGCGAAAAATGTTGAGGGGGGGCCATTTTAGCCCCCCCCCGGACTATATAGGGTTAAATCTAATCACTTCATTGGCTCCTCAAGACACATACATGTACCAAGTGATATGGCAATCTGAACCAAATCTTGAGATATCACGATTAAGAGCTATTTTTCACATACAATGAGCCCTGTAACCTAGGTCAATTGGTTCTTGAGTTAACGCGATAACGAGCTATTTTTGCATATACAGGGTGTCTCAGAAAGAATGCAACACCTACGATCAATGTCGTTTCCTAAATTTGCTACTTTTTCGTCTCCAGCGATCCTCGGAACACTGAGGCATTCTCGCCCCACTCCCTCCCATAGACATTGTGAGCCATACCGTACGGGGTTATTGTCTTCTTTATCAAAGGGAGCGCAGTCATGCGGTTCTACTGTCTATGGGAGGCCGTGGGGCGAGAATGTCTCAGTGTTCAGAGGATCGCTGGAGACGAAAAAGTAGCAAATTTAGGAAACGACATTGCCTCAGAAAAATGGCCCTAGGATCCAGACGCCTTACCCAAAATCAATGCTCATTATGTTGGACAAAGAATGTTCTACCCAATCAAACAAAAAACAATGACATTTGGTCGATGGTGTTGATGAAATTAACGATCGTAGGTGTTGCATTCTTTCTGAGACACCCTGTATAATGAGCACTTTGACCTTTGACCCCAAAATCTAATCAGTTCATTGGCTCCTTAAGATAATAATTTATTATAATAATAATAATAACATGTACTAAGTTTGTTGGAGTCCATCAACCGGTTCTTGAGATTTTGCGATGATCCATTTTTGCATATATAATGAGCCCTGTGACCTTTGACCTAATGACCCCAAAATCTATTCAGTTCATTGGCTCCTCAAGATACATGTACTAAGTTTGATAGAAATCCTTTAGCCGGTTCTTGAGATATCATAATAACGAGCTATTTTTGCATATATAATGAGCCCTGTGACCTTTGACCTCATGACCCCAAAATATAATCAGTTCATTGCCTCCTCAAGATACATACATATACCACGTTTGGTGGAACTCTGCCAACTGGTTCTTGAGATAATTATAATGGATATACTAATAATGATAACATGAATAATAATAATTATAATTATTATCATAATAATGACAATGCTAATTATCACGGTAAAAATCATAAGGATGAATAATGAAAATAATAAATAATACCAATGATATTTTGTGGAAAACTCTACTTTTGTCCACCATACAATACTTTTACTTAAGGTATTGCTCTATGGTAAGTATATGTACATACCGACTGTCCGTGATTCTCGAAATGCCCTCACACCCGTGCGTGTTATTTGGGTTCGGTCCTTGATCGTTTCGTCTAGACAGGTGTAGTTCGCTAGCCTCCTCTCCAGGTCACTGGCTTTGCAGATGAAGGCACTACAACTATTGCAGAGAAGTTTCCAGTCTGATGTTGCACTGCTGGCTGCTCTGGCTTCTTTCTCCGCTTCCTTCTGTTCCATCTGCTCCAAGATTGATTTCTGGGAATTATAAACAAATTTTGTTTGAATAAGTTGATGTATAATCCGCAAGAAAAGAAACTGGACACTTGTATAAGACCAAATATTTCATATTCATTTACGATAAAATATATGAGATAAAATGACCCTCTTCAATATTGGCATAGAATCCTGATGAAATCATTTATGCATGACTTGTCACGGTCAATTATCCACAGCAAGGTCTGTTTTCAAAAGTTGCAAAAATGGAACATCCATTCATCCATATAAATGTTGATAAGCATAATCTAAAATGCTTTATTCATGACATGGCATAATTTTTCATTACAATTGTGACCTTTTCTATTCCCATCTCAATAAAAAGTATACATGAAGAGGTTATAGGTTTTATTTTCATCCAAAAGTAACAAAATGGGGAATTCCATGGCAAAGGTTTATTAGTCGAAACCAGCTTGTGCCCATATTTCAGCATGAAAAATGGTATAAATTCTTCTCAAGAATTCTACCGTAGTCCAAAGATCTTCAAAACCTGATGTCACCCTTGGTCAAACAGTTGGGCAGTCTTTAACATGACATTTCTCTAGGTAACTATAGTTAAAATTGCAGGGGACACATGAAACAGACAAGCGTCATGCTTCTAATACAGACGAGTATGATTATGCTCTCATAACCTGGCCCTGTTTTATTGACAAATGTGTATTTTCAGAGTTTGTTCTTAACAATGAAGTTAAATAATGTCATAATTTATTTGCCCCGACATCTTGTTTGAAGTGAAACGCTTACTATCATTTCAGTCGAATGGTGCGGTCCTTCATTGTTTTTGCTATTTTTTAAAACAGACCTTGCTATTGTTAATTGACCATGGCATTTCATGCATGAACGATTACACCTTTAATTAAAACCCTGCATGTAGAGGACTAAATTCCCTTTAATTTGATATATTATATTATTACACATACAGGCTAGTTTTCCGATTCAATAAATCATGTATTTTGTTCCCGTCTCGGGTTTGTCAGTCATAGCACTCAATATTGTTATGATATTACCATCCTAACGTGTATTATGCAGCTCTACAAATGTGTATTTGCCATTCAATATCAGACGATATTACCCCTCCATGGAGCTGATATTCAATCCAGCGCGGAAGTGCGCAAATTCATACGCGCGTTTATTAATGACGCATGAATGGCTTTGCGCGTATCTAATTGTGACGTATGAATACGTTTACGCACCTCTGCTACAGTACGCGCAAATGGCCCTTCATGGGTTGAAAATGTTTCATCAGTAATTTGAGATTCAATGCATTGGTCTTCTTCACTGAACAAGACGGAGTAAGATGTATGTTTTTGTTTATTTATGTTTTGCTCTGGATAGTATGTATAATAATAATAATATTGACTGGCTTGTTCTTTCGTGATATATCAGAAATATTGCATTCGCTAGGATCATATTGCACGAGTCTTCACTCGTTTTCGACTCGTGCAATATGATCCTAGCGAATGCAATATTTCTGATATACCACTCAAGGCCAGTCAATATTATATAAATGTTCACTTTATCGTACATTAATATAAAATATTTTGAGTTATACAAGTGTCCAGTTTCTTTTTTTGCAGAGTATATATTCTCACTCATCCAGTCGAAGTAGATATAAACAAATTTATGCATTAAATTCTGGACAAACTTATTTGTGTAAAGACCACCACCCTCCACTTTGAAGGGTTGCCAGAAGAAGCCAATAGACATCAGCGACGTCGCAATTACACAAGTATGTTTGTCCAGAATTTGATTCATAAATTTTTGATAAATTATGTTAATATTTTGAACTTTTATCATAAACCATGTGCACCTTGTCATGGTAGACTTCCTGAGAAGGAATCATCTTTTTAATAATATTTTATCAGTATGGTGAAAATTAGCTTTGTGCACCTACATATGGTTGCCCCGCAGCTAGTATGCTCACTGGGGAGTTGAGAATGTGTGTACAAGATAATTGTGCGGGTCTGAACTGTACCAAATGACCAGGGATAATAATAAGTGCTTAGAGGCTGTTCTTCATTAGGCGCTATACAAATACGATCTATTATTATTAATATTATTATGTTTGGGCCATAATCAAGATTTTTCAGTTTTTGGTCTGATGTACTACTGTAATACTTATCAATTTTTCACAGATTATTCCTCTTATTCTGCTAATCAATATTTAAACCTGGCTTGGACTCCCACCGTCGGTCTATAATGGAGATCAATGCCTCACTTGTTGCTTAGCAACCTCCTGAAGTCACCCCCCCCCCCCCCCCATTATCAACATAAATCTCATTCACCAGTCCTAAAACATGGCAGCCAGTAGCTTTAGTAACTTTAGACGCTGACCATCAATCCACAAATACTGGTAATCAGTAACTCCCCTGTCACTTAGCAACCTCCCGAAGCCACACCTCCCTACCCAGACTGTCAGCAACTTGAATCATATTCACCACTGCCCTGAAACATGGCAGCCAGTAACTTCAGTGACTAGACGCTGACCATCATTCCAAGAATATTCCAGATCAGTGACTCGCTTGTCGCTCACTAGCAACCCACTGAAGCCACACCTACCTGCCCATACTGTCAGCAACTTGAATCACATTCACCACTGAAACATGGCAGCCAGTAGCTTCAGTAACTAAATGCTGACCATCATTCCAAGAATATTCCAGATCAGTGACTCACTTGTCGCTCACTAGCAACCCACTGAAGCCACACCTACCTGCCCATACTGTCAGCAACTTGAATCACATTCACCACTGCCCTGAAACATGGCAGCCAGTAACTTCAGTGACTAGACGCTGACCATCATTCCAAGAATATTCCAGATCAGTGACTCACTTGTCGCTCACTAGCAACCCACTGAAGCCACACCTACCTGCCCATACTGTCAGCAACTTGAATCACATTCACCACTGCCCTGAAACATGGCAGCCAGTAACTTCAGTAACTAGACGCTGACCATCATTCCAAGAATATTCCAGATCAGTGACTCACTTGTCGCTCACTAGCAACCCACCGAAGCCATACCTACCTGCCCATACTGTCAGCAACTTGAATCATATTCACCACTGCCCTGAAACATGGCAGCCAGTAACTTCAGTAACTAGACGCTGACCATCATTCCAAGAATATTCCAGATCAGTGACTCACTTGTCGCTCACTAGCAACCCACTGACGCCACACCTACCTGCCCATACTGTCAGCAACTTGAATCATATTCACCACTGCCCTGAAACATGGCAGCCAGTAACTTCAGTAACTAGACGCTGACCATCATTCCAAGAATATTCCAGATCAGTGACTCACTTGTCGCTCACTAGCAAGCCACTGAAGCCACACCTACCTGCCCAGACTGTCAGCAACTTGAATCACATTCCCCACTGAAACATGGCAGCCAGTAGCTTCAGTAACTAAATGCTGACCATCATTCCAAGAATATTCGCAATCAGTGACTCACTTGTCGCTCACTAGCAAGCCACTGAAGCCACACCTACCTGCCCAGACTGTCAGCAACTTGAATCACATTCACCACTGAAACATGGCAGCCAGTAGCTTCAGTAACTAAATGCTGACCATCATTCCAAGAATATTCGCAATCAGTGACTCACTTGTCGCTCACTAGCAAGCCACTAAAGCCACACCTACCTGCCAGCAACTTGAATCACATTCACCTCTGTCCTAAAACATGGCAACCGATGACTTCAGGGACTAGAGCTTAACCATAAATCCAGTATAGTAGTATAGATCAGTAACTCACCTGTCGCTTCTTAACCTCCTCAAGCCACACTTCCCTGTCCATATGGTTGGCAACTTCAATCGCTTCGGCCATCTTTACCACCCTATCACGATTCTTGAACTCCCTGGATTCATTCAAAGATCCACTGAAAATAGAAATAAATGAATACAAAATATTGCTGAAAACTGCTAAATCTACTTAAAAATTGCCATTGTAATAAAACAAGAGTACCGTAAAACTCTGTGTATAAGACGCACTTTTTTTCCGTCAGAAAATTTGCAAAGTGGGGGGTGCGCCTTATACACAGGGGGGACACCTTGTAGTCATGTTGAATGTGTATAACACATGGTTTAGGGTATGACAAGAACTTACAGTCAGTTGTAGCATTCAGCTAAATATACCTTTTTCTCACACACAAAATATTGGTTACAGATGTAAAAATTGCAAGTTTATTGAGCAGTAATACTGCTGCTAATGAATATTCATACATTCGTGAGCAGCAGTACTAATTAAATATGCAATTTTCTAACCAGTGGTTATAAATTTTGCTTATAATTAAAATTAGTTAGTAGTAAATTTAGAAAATTGCATTATATTTAGTGAGTATTGGTGCTCATGAATATTCATGAATATGAATATGAATATTTATGAGCACCAGTGTTACTGCTAAATAAATGTGCAATTTGTGTACTAACCACTATTTATATGTGAGAAAATGATTGATGAATGCTACATTCAAAATTAAGCTTTTGTCATGCCCTAGACCAGTGGTATAAGCATTCCAACAGCACTTCAGGGTTAAAAAAAAAAGGTTTTTTTTTTTTTTTTTTTTCTGTGAAAGTTGGGGGTGCGTTTTATACACGAGTGCGTCTTATACACGGAGTTTTACGGTAAATAGAGCTTTCTATCATAACAGAATCTTTGTCAGGCAAAAATGACCTAGAAAAGAGAGATCTGAAAAGATAAATATTGAAAATAAATGAATAGATTAGCTATAGCCATCTTTACCTCTGCCTTATATGTGACGTACGTTGACCGCATGACTTATGATTTCATAAGATTTTAGAGATCTATCCATAACAAATATATTTGCATATTAGTTGTGAAATCACAACCCCAAAATACATGTTCCAAGTTTGATGGTAATCCATCAATCAGTTCCTCAGATAATGCAATCATGAGCTATTTTTACATATATAATATGCCCTGTGACCTCATGACCCTTAAATCTAATCAGTTCATTGGCTCCTCAAGACAGATACATACATGTATCAAGTTTGGTGGTAATATATCAATTTGCGAGATAACAAAATCACTAGCTAATTTTCCATGAAGAGACCTTTGATCTTTGACCTCATGACCCCCAAATCTAATTGGTTCAATGGCTTTACAAGGTAAATACATGTGCCAAGTTTGATGGAAATCCCACAATCATATGAGATAACACCATCACAAGCTATTCTTGTATACATAAAGAGCCCTGTGACCTTTGACCGCATGACCCCACAACACAACTTAAATTTGTTTTGGGCTCCTAAAGATGCATACATGTTAGACTTTGATGGTAATCCAGCAATCGCTTCTTGAGTGCTGGGCATGGCCAAAAGCACTTCCAAACTTCCTGACTTAGGAAGAATCTTAGGAAGAATTTATACAATCTTAGCCCCTTGCCAATGGGAATCTGGCAGGCTAGGTCATTGGGGATTTCATAATCTCAGTGAATCGGTTAAGAGTCCATACCCACCTCTCCACAATGAGATAGCACTTGGATTTCTGGGCTCTCGCCCTCCCCTTGGATTGCACCGTTCCAATCTCGTTGCTCACAAAGTTGTACCGGATGATGACATTGCAGGCGGGAATGTTGAGTCCCTCCTGGACGATATCCGTTGCCACAAGAAGGTTCGCACGTCCTGCAAAAGAAAAAGGAAAAATGTAATGGAAAGAAAATGTGACAGTTTTGTGGCACGATCGGATGGGTTACTGATGGTGCCAAATGGAATTAAAGTTTTTAAGAAAATAAATGGGGAAATTAAAATAAAGAAAACAAAAAACAAACAAAGTTTGGAAGAGCATTACATACTGTTATGCTTCCATACAAAATCATATAGACCTTGATCATTTTTGCAAAATCTTTTGTATTACCAGGCTATCAGATTTCTACACATATGTGACTGACGTATTTTCATCTCCTAAAAAAACAGATTTGCACTTTGTCCTCCGAAACTGTTGTACTTTTACAAACTCCTTACCAATTTGTTTGTTTTAGTTCCTGAAGTTGATTCCATGTGTTAAGGAGAGGCCGTTTCTAACAAGGGTCTTATTAACACAGGATTCACCTAGCTAAAACTAGCTTGGCTTGCCGTTTTTTCATCCACCAAGACAATTGTAATATTGTTAATAATTTGTTAATAAGCTGGCTCACCTTTGGAATGACAAGCAGTCAAGAGTTGCTATTATCAGTTAGGGATATAATTAAGACCAGCTCTTTTACAGGCAAACCTCAACTATCTGGCTTCTTCGGGACTGGCTCCCATCAACAATTTGGCCAGATAAGCAAATTATGTTCTGAAAGCAGTTTTGTGAAGTTCAATAGGGTTTAATTAATCATGCAAACATGTGATATAACTTATTTGGTACATGTTTTGTGAATCAAACTTCTTGCTAATTTTGTGCATGCATCACGCAACTTTTGAGAGAGGTCCGGGCAACATTTTCAAGGTGGAAATGAAAAAAAACAGCAAACATAAAACTGCGAGATCCCTTCGGTTTAATTGGGTTTGCGGAAAACTGATGGCTGGATAACAGAGGTTGGACTTTACTCACCACCGCTGAAATCTGCCAAGGCAGCTTCTTGCCTGGCCTGACTTTGACCATCATCGATCTCCTTGCTCTGGCCCACTATCCGCACCGCAGAGATCTTCGCAGAGAGTCCTGCTAGCTCTTCGTTGCTCTTGATGAACCTGTTAAGCGCTAAGGTGGCATAGCGAGTTCTTGCGAGGACAATCCCTAAAGGGGGAAATACGGGGAGTCAAAGAGTTCAAATTAGCATGTTTTAAACATAATAAAAAGCTCATAGGGCAGCTGGAGGGGGACCAAACATTGAGATCTGCTGCTTTAGTGAAAAGGTTTAAAACTGAATATTTGTAAATGACCATGCTTTGATTTGTAGGTTGTAGCTACAACCATTTTTGTTGGAGGTGAAAATAAATGTAATATTACCAAAATGTTCTAAAAGCATGCACAAACACAAGCTGGCCCTTTTATTACTGGGGTCCCAATGTATATCCGATACAAGAAGGAATCAACAATCAAAATGTTGGAATGTTGGAATTAGTTTGCAAGAAAAGAGACCCGAGGGTTTTCTATAGCTCAGTCGGAAGAGTACCGGTCAAGCATCCGGAGGTCTCGGGTTTGAATCCCGTTGGAATCCTATTTTTCTTTGCTCTTTTTCAATCACAGTATAATAAGTTTCTGATTCATTTGAAAGATGTATGATTTTAAGTTCTGAACCTTTCGACTCCGGAATCTGTCCGTAGACGTCCTTGATTTGCTGAATCAGTTGATTCAGCTTAGGGTTGCTCATAGGGTCGTCCTCCAATGCCAACTCCTTCAGTTCCGGCAGGTAATTCTCATAGATGAGACGGCAATGTCGGCCGGCTGGAATGAAATCCTCGCTTCCCACCTTCTGCATCTTGAATGTCTCTATGAATTCCACGACATCTACTGCTCTGAGATCCTCATAGATCATCAGCGCCTGGTTCAGGCGAAAGAGGTACGTGGCGCAAATGTGGAGCTCTGGAAAGCGGTCTTCTGCAAGGGACCGGATTCTGGCGATCCAGCTCTCGTAGTCCAGGGATCCAAAAGTTGGAGGGACAAATGCCACGGCTGCTTTCTCAATATGTTCCACCAGAACATGCAGCTGAATTTCACCCATGACGGTCTCCAGGATCTCGATGATGCGGGAACTTGTCCGCGTTGGGATCTTTGTCCGTGTAGAGATGATCTCATCTTCTTCTGGAGGTCTGTTCAATTCCTTCAACTCAGCAACATTTTGGGGCTTGGTCACCACCTTTACCCCAAAGCAATCCAGATTGGCACAGAGCACAACTAGGTGACCATGCGCATCATCAGACGTTCCCGTTCCAATGGAAGCTGTCAAACCTTGTATCAAACAAAAGAAAACAGAAATACAATCAAACTTGACATTTACCACATAATCAAATATTATCCAAGTGATTTTTATTAAATATGGGTCAGTTGTATTGTATGCATGTATTGTGTACCCTAAACGATCTGCAAAATTGAACACAGCAATAATATACCTAATAAACATTGTATGTCAACACTAAAAATGATTGGCTTAAATATAGAGTGAGTTAGGAAGAGGAGTTTCAATGCCCACACTCCCATGGCCCACACGGTGTAAAAAGAAAGATTACAATTTCTTATCTAAGCTGCCCTACAACGGGAAACTCATCTCCCTTGTACTGCACAAACAGAAATATAACGATCACTTACCAAGTACTTGAGGGAGTCCTCTAGTTGGACGTCCAATGGGCCATGATGACATCTCTTCAGCATAAAGCGCTTTCTTCTCCCTCAGGTACTGCTTCATGATCTCATTGTAAGGGTGGTTGAGGGTTGTGTGGTGGGCCTCATCAAAGACCAGCATAGATGCATCAGACATCTTAAACTGCTTCTGGGCAATTGCATTGACAAGGACCTGTGCTGTGATCATCAAGATTCTAATATTGCCTTTGGAGAAGACATCGCTGAATATCTCGCCTTCTCCGAGGGAAGCGACTTGCCCTGGTTGGAAGAGGTCATTGAAGGCATCTCTCTGCTGCTTCTTCAGATGTCGGGTAGGGACAATAAAGATTCCTTTGAAGGACCTTTGGGGTCCCATTTTCTTCATTCTTTCGTAGCAGATTTGTGCAGCAGTTATGGTTTTTCCAGACCCAGTTGGAGCACAGATGACATAGTTCCACCCCTTCACACCAGGATCTGCAAGCTCCTTTTGGTATTCTCTCAATTTCACTGACTTCTTGTCATCAACCTTCGGGTTAAAATCAAGAGTTGGATATACATCTTCTTTCTGGGTGCTGGTCACTGCAATTGCCACGTCATCGTTATCGAAATGTGCTTTCTCTCTCTCTGTAGATGACGAGTCTTTGACAACATCTGCACTGAGCCCAACAAACTCAACTTCTTTGTCAAGTTTGGCTTGATCTATTCCTTTACTTTTTGAGTTGTTGTCTGATGGCCCACAATCTTTCACTGTGTCTTGCTGTCCAAGAGAGAAGGGCTTGACCAAGTCTTCAACTTGAGACAAACTCATGTCTTCCAGTTGGTCACTGCCGTGCCCAGGGGTAGAAGAGGGTTGAACTTGATGCTCTAAAGGAAGTTGTGATACTACATCTTTGTTGCGAGTGGAGGCATCATGGGTATGCAGAGATCCAGCTCCACTGATAATAGAACCTGTATGTGGCTGATTTTGTTCCTGGCTACCCGGCTGCAAGTTCTGTCCACCACTGCAGATATTGGAAGTTGTGCGGGGCGGCTCAGCACTCTTGAGGCAATGACTAGTTTGAGCAGAGACATCAACTGCCCTCATAGATCCAGTCACACTCAAGATTGAACCTGTATGTGGCTGACTTTGCTCCTGGCTACCTGATGGCGAGTTCTGTCCACCACTGAAGACATTGGAAGTTGTGCGGAGTGGCTCGGTGCTCTTGAGGCCCAAACTAGTCTCAGCAGAGACATCATCAGCTTTCAGAGATCCAGCGGAACTTACGGTTGAACCTGTATGTGGCTGATTTTGTCCCTGGCTACCTGGCTGCGAGTTCTGTCCGCCACTGAAGATATTAGAAGTTGTGCGGAGCTGCTCGGTGCTCTTGAGGCCCAAACTAGTCGCAGCAGAGACAACATCGCCTTTCAGAGATCCGGCGGAACTTACGATTGAACCTGTATGTGGCTGATTTTGTCCCTGGTTACCTGGCTGCGAGTTCTGTCCGCCACTGAAGATATTGGAAGTCGTGCGGAGCGGCTCGGAGCTCTTGAGGGCATGACTAGTCTGACTTGTGGCTGAACTTCCATTCCCTTGAGCAGATGCAGGCTGGAAAGCTATTCCTGTTGGGTAATCAGCTGGTGGAAGTTGGTGTGTGCTTCTACCAGCATTCATAGATGGGTCAGTCTGCTTTTCAACTCCAGTTGCTGCAGGACTTCTATCACTTGGAGTAGGCTTAGAAATGCCTTGAGCTGATGCAGGCTGCACAGCATACCCTGTTGGGTAACCAGCAGGAGGAGGCTCACTCCTGACACCAGCTGCTATTGGAACTTGATTTCCGTTATTGGGAGTAGGCAGCACAATTCCTTGTGCAGATTCCGGCTGCACAGGGATTCCACTCTGATTGGGCGGTACAAGAACTGCCTTAGAATGACTGGTATTTCTATGAGGTTCATTGCTCTTCAGAGACGAGTGTGAACTGATCAGGGATCTGGAGTTTGGTTGCTGCAAAGGATCTTCTGGCACTTGCTGGTTTAGGAAGTGTGCTCGCATCTCACTACTAGCTGTTGGTAATGGTTCTTTGGTTGTCAGCTCAAAGCTCTGGTCTGAAATCCCTTGCACATAACCAGATCCTGCTGGAGAAACTGCCTCTGGGCTGCTGGTAACCTTTGGTGGATGAAAATCCTGTTGAGGAGTTTGAGGTCCACCACGATTGGTTTGCAGCTGACCTTGTAGACCATGACCTTCTGAATGACCTTTTGGTTGACTTTGATGATGTGAAGATTGCAAACCTGGAACTGTTGGGTCTGCTGAAGTTATTGGTGGACTCTGCTCTGGATAATTCAAGCCTCGATACATAGGGCTGAGAGGATTAGCGGTAGCTCCTTGTGGACTGTTGGTAACTGTTTGGAGCTGGACGGATCCAGGAAGGCTTTGTGGCGACTGCGACTCCACACCCATGCCTTGTGATTGTTGCAAACCCTGTGGATGACTCTGTGGATAACCATGTGGATGACTTTGAGGATGACTAGGTGAATGACCTTGATATGAAGGAGGCATGGGCTGCTGTCCAACAGGTGATGTGTTTGATGGATAAGCACTGGTAGGACTAGGAGAAGGTGATTCTGTATATACCATGAAAATTAAAGCAGAAAAGGAACATACATTGTCGTTAATTGTATAGATATCTAGATCAAATTATTTTTCATTCAGAACTATCACATTTAATTAAATGATAGATTCAAGACCTAGTTAGACTTGGAGTAAAAGCCTGTAAAAACATGTAATCTCAAAAGTATTCTTTTGTATGTACATGTACATTGAAAAATGTTTTTCTAATATACACATTACTGAGCCTGCTCTTTTCCCATGTTTCTGCCAAACTTGTAAGCACAATATACAATGTATATATGATTTTTGGGGTATGGATTAATACCTTGGTCCATCAAGAACACTATACACAAATGAAAGGCGACCTTTGTTCATTTTGTTTTCATTCTGTGTAAAGTTTATTGTGAGCATGACAGTAACTGACGTTACAGTAACGTCAGTTACCTATGCTTTATCTATGGGGTTTACATGGAACTGATTTTGTCACTGTTTCTACACAAATATCATACTAGTGAAATGTTTAATAATGATATCAACCTAGAAAAGGATCAAACAATGGGAAATGGACCTATGGGGCTAATTGACTACTTACATGTATGATGTACTTTACTTTGTACCTATGGGTGGTAACTGACGTTACACGTGTACTTTAGGTTGAGGTCGTATAACTAATTTGTTGATTCCTCATAAATTATACCATGTCAGTCACATGTTATTAACTTTAATAGCAAAAGATTCAAAACAGTGATTTTAATTAATTATCAATGATTTGGAATGGATATGGGGTGTGGGGATCTAAGGGGTAAGCCCCTTTGCCATATCACAGAAATAAAGAGAGGATTTTGCCTTCTTTACACCACTTCATTAACAAAAGCAGACAAATTAAGGGCTTTCCACCCCTTTACACTTACTGGGAGATAAATTTACAGAGAAACAAAAGGAAATTAAAATTAAAATAAGATTTTTTAAATCCATGATTTTGGTAACTGATGTATCACAATGTTTCGTCTTTTGAAAGAACTTTCTGATTTACCTGATAATAACTGGCTTGGACTATTTAACAAGTGCCTCCTGAAGGTAAATGAATCTGTCAATTATTATTGTTCCCTTGGTAAATCACATAACATTATGGTAATTGACGTTAAATCATGGTAACTGACGGTTACACATTTTGGAAAGCCAATTTTGACCAATTATTATTATTATTTTTTTTTTTTGTAGTGTTCTTTATCCAGGTTAGCCTCTTCAGTGCTCTTTTTGCTCTGTTCTCCCAGAGGGACCTGCATCTAATATTACTATGTACAACTCGGCCATTTTAATACACTTCCGCACTATATTGTGCACTTTCTCCATTCCCTGGGGAGCATTCCAGCAGGTGCTACTTTATAGTGCACTCATGCTATTGACACACCCTCATGCATGCCAATTGTACCCATATTGCACCTGGGCGGGGAGCAGCAATGTGGATAAAGTGCCTTGCTGAAGGACACTAGTGCTGTATTGGCGGCATCGATCTGGGTTCGAACCTGGCTCCCGTGCTTGGCAGTCTAGCGCCTATCCGATCGTGCCACAACACCTCCGGGCATTCCAATTTTGTTTGTATAGATATAAAGAGAGTTGGTCAAAGATTACAAGTCTTAAGTAGCAGCCCATATATCACCTTCTTTGTGGAATGAATTGAAACTGACGTTACATCCAGATCTAATCAAGATTTTTGTCAAATTCAATAACCAAACCGGCAATATTTGTCATGCCATTTGGTAAAGTGATATTCTGGCAACTCTATTCATGTGAAAGTCTATCAATTGAAGTATTGGTTAAGTAGATGTACTGATCGCAAATTGTATACTGTGAATTTATCTTTCTCATCACCAAATTTTCTACATTTATACAGTTGATGGCCATTTTGAAAAAGAAAATGGCCATCATTGAAAAAAATATGATCATTGGTTCCTAAAAATTTAACCCATATACATGTATTGTTTAAAAATATGAGTTATTTGAACCAAATATAATTTTTTATTTTTGGCATCTATGTCCCTTATGTCGTGGAATTGCCCATCGGTGCATCCCTTGCATTTGTTGATTCATCATGAGAACAAAAGCCGGGCAGATCACGAGACGTTGTCAATGCTGACTAAAGAATTATGTATTTGATCAGCTTGCCAAAGTTATCATTAACAAATAAAATTGTAATTTAACTTAAAATAATTTGTTGACATCATGTCCATGCATCCTTTGCAATTCAATTGTGTTCATACTTGACGAGGGGGGTGTTTCACAACTTAGATCCTAAGTTGAACTTAACTCTAGTTGGACTTAAAAAGTATGGGAAGCTGCATGAACTAGTTACTTTGAAAAATTGTTGAAAAGGTTCTTTTAAAGGGACTGTCTGCCTTTTGCAAGCCATATTTTAAAAGTTGCGAGGTTATTGTCTTACATGATAGAAAATGTCATTTACCAGCTTGCCTGAAAAATTTAGGGCTTGAAACCTATTTTCATGGAGTTATAAACCTCCAAATAATAAAATGTGGATCGTGTTTTATTGTCCCATTCATAATCCTTCGCCGGTCTGTAAATTTGTTCATTCCCTACTGTAGCGCGGTGCTAATCGATCTCACTCTCTGCACCGCTCATACTCGGGGGTCCGTGGCCGGGGTGAGAGGTTGCCTGGCCCACATACACACATTACAATACTGTACTGTTCAGCCTGCATTGCACTGATAATGTGTAAGGCCCATGTCAAAAATGCTTGGCGCATATATGCATTAAGTTTACACCGGTTGCAAAGCTAACTCATAACTCCTTGCAATAACTACGCGGCTGAAAAGTACTAGATATGCGTGTCGAATGGTCTGGTTTGCGATGGGGTCACGGCGGGGAGTTTCCCGGGGAGTTTACGCCAAGCTCTCCGTTACATTGCCTAGTTAGGGCGCTACAGGGCTATACGTAGACCGATTGTTTTTTTTTATCAATTGGTTAATTGTTTCGAGGGTTAGCATGCATAAATCAGAATAAAATATTCCAGATCTGTGAAGATTCCATTCTATAAAACGACTTCTACTTGGAAATAACAGAGTTTTTAAACCCCGTAAGTGACGCCATTTTTTGTATTTCCCTCACGTCCGCATATTGCGTGTATACATATCAAAACCCCGCGTCTGCATTTTATACATTTCACAGACTTCCACTTCCCTGGTTATACTGCGTGACATGTTTAGTGTTCCACAGACTTGCACGCTAAAGTGCCTGCTTACCGAAGAATCAATCAAGTAAGTTGTATTCTTCAAACTTCCAATCTTTTCCTTCTTTTTTTTTTCATTTGAGATTGTTATTTTGTAGCATGCATATAAGAAATTGTATCTATACACAGGTTTCTCGTGAATAAGTTCATTATAGTTGTATTCTGACAATGAATCAGCTAAACATATATCAAGTGGCCGAAATGTAGTACATTGAAGAGACGTGATCTTTGCTATTTTTTCTTGGTAGTTTTTCCTTCATAGAATCTAAATTACAGCGTTGTTCAATTTAAAATTTCACAAGGGTGTCATATTTATCCCCATCTAGGTACTGGAAACTTTTCAGATGATTTGTAAAAGGCGGACAGTCCCTTTAAAAGACATAAAATAATGATTAAAATTATCCTTATATTTTCTATTATCAAGGAGATTCCATGTTCTTGATGTAAAATTTATGACAGTCTAAAATACTTGTATTCCTGCTTTTGAATATATTTTATTGTAAGGCTACAAATGGCTTTCCATAATAGTTAGGTCCAATTTAGAGTTAAGTTCAAATTAGGAACTTTGTGAAACACCCCCAGATCTTTAACTTTTAATAAATATATTCTTTTTTACTCTGCCAGTGACCTTCAGGAGATGTTAGAGATCACGTTTGGGTATGCAAGACGATGGCGCTATAAGATCAACCCCTCCAAAAGTGCTGTGGTAACTAGCAAAGGTGGTAAGGGTACAATCAAAACTTCATGGACTGTTGGCGACAGCGAAAAAATTAATATTTTTATTTCGGGGGCTCCATTTTTGGGGGCTACTTTTCCAACTTTCGGGGGCTACAAATTTCCGGGCTCTTTTTCGAATTTCAGGGGCTACTAATAAGCTATAATGCTGTAAGTGATCATTTTATAAGCATTTGATCACAATCCAAACAGAAAAATCACGAAAAAAAAAAGAAAAAAAAGGGGGCAAATTTTTTTTTCGGGGGCGAATTCGCCCGCCGCCCCGTGTATTTTTTTCGCTGGTTGGCGATGTCACTATTGAGGGGAAAGTTTGTCACCCGCATCTTGGAGTCCAGAAGTCGAGTGTTCGCAGGGATCCAACTGATGAGATAATTGGGAAGGGTCTTTGTACTGTCCATGCCCTATCGGGAGCTGGTGCTTACTCCGGTGGTCTTATTCCCATTCTGTCAGCTCGTTTGCAGAGGACCTTCTGCATCCCCAGAATGCTATATGGCTCGTCAATCTTTAACTTTACTAAGTCAATGTTAACTAAACTGGACCGAGCACAATCTCATCTATTCAAAAAGATCCTGGGTGTACCCTTAACTGCTGCTGATGAAATAGTCTACCTCCTCACGGACCTCGTCCCGATGTCTCATCAAATTGACCTTGATAAGCTCCTCCTTCTTGGTCAGGTCCTCAATCTTGACAGTTGAAGGTTTGAATCGCGGACTTTTCTAGCAGCTATTGCGGTGAATGCTCCTTCCATCCAAGCACTCCTCTGTATACTGCAGAGATATGATCCTCCTGGTATTGAGAGTTTGATGTCTCCATTTTCATATCTCAAATGGAAGATTAAAGATGATGTACATGCGAATACTGTTGTTGCTGTACTCTCAAAGTCGTCCCTTAAAGGACAATGAAATCCAGACAAATTGTTGTATGCACTATAACACACTAAATAGGATGAATAGTCCCTGAAAAATTGATCACAATCGGTCAAAAAATAAGAAAACTATGGCTCTTTGAATAGAGCCATTTATTTCTTTGAGTGACTCAAATTGGCAACGCACTCTGGCAAGGCTTGGTACGAACAGTCACGTCACGTTCACGTATCACGTCACGTTAACGGTTCTGTACCTTTTGTGAAACAGGTCACCCAAATCTACGAAGTGTAGGGTAAAGTGACCCAACAATTTGTCGTTTTCCATGCCGGTAAAACTCGAAGTGTCGCGTTAACCGAATCGTGACGTGAGCGTTTAATCAAGATTTTTAAAATTGCAAACGCTTGTTACTAAGACTAGACATACACGCACAAAGAGATTTTAAAATGTCGACGAAAATGCCGATACCCCCTTATCAAATCTTTTCAATCATTATGTTTATAATATGTACGTGCATAATTCAGAGTAATCTGAGACGATAATATACAGTTCTGTCATTTAGGTAATGTACAACCATACCACTTGCATTATTTGTCTTGTTATTGGAGTATTTCTAAAGACGTGTCGTGCGTGGATTTTGGCAAACATGTTGATTTCCAGCTGAATTGCTACACGCAGCGGACAATTCAGTTCGCATACGCCTGAAGTTCCCGTGCTCGACGTCTGCGCGTACGGGCCCATGCCTGTGAAAGTGAGTGAGTGAGTGAGTGAGTGAGTGAGTGAGTGAGTGCAGCGAGTGAGTAGGTCTACTGCAGTGATCAACGAGTTTAAAAGTAATCTATTATATTAATACGGTAAGCTTCAACCCCCCAAATGCCTCCCACTCGAGATATCCTCACCCCGAGAATTCGGCGACTCCCCGACCGTCGGGATCGAAGGATATACGTTTTGCGGAGGACAATAAGGTATTCCCGAGTCGCTCCCGCCCCGTGGTCGTCCTCCAGATCGAAGAAAAGGGAAAGTCAGCAATGCGGCATTGCCTATTTAAGGCGCCGAGCATTGACTAACAATTTATCGCCGTAAAATTATTTGTAAGAATATAAATTGGAGTAGATAAAACAAATAATATATTGAGAAACCATTTTAGATATAACACGTTGCGAAACTACCCAGGTTTTGATAAATATCAATATTTATATTACGCGGATGGTATGGTTATGATCGCTATTGCCGATTGGCATTGTGTTTGTAAGTGCATCGACGACAAAATGCGACAACTTCAATTTAGCTGCGCTCATAACACTCTGGCAGAAGGCTGTGCATTGTATTAAGCCAACGGAGTCTTCTTAATCACCCCCGCCGTAACGGAGTTTGTTTGCATAGCTCACTGACCATCGACAATGGTCATTCTTTTGCTCATTCGCTCCGTACACGATTATACATTCTCGCCATCTTGCGGTAAGATTATTGTATTATGCCAGCCGTGAATCAGTGGAAGCTACTACATTTGTACTATACCAGAGAAGACGTCTGGGGGCCGGGGTGTGGGGGGGGGGGGGTAGAATGGATGTGGGAGGTATCTGATCATTTATTATGCAATACGTATACTTATAGACAGCTACTATTCCCTTCAAAGGAAAATCAGCATCGGGTTTCACAAGAATATGACAAAATATATACGCCGAAGAACTTAGTTTGGATATGAAAAGCTTAGGGGACACGGGGTTATGTTTCATGCAGGCAATTGTGGTCGAGGGAGGGGGGGGGGGGGGTGGGGGGGTGGAGCGGCGAAGCTACTTTATTAGCAAGTACACGAGCATAACTGTATCTAATTTAATACATTGACCGGATGTATCGTTGGACGGGGCGGGATTGAGTCGCCCGTGTTTATTTTGTCCTATTTAAAGGGATAGTTGACTATTGGTTAAACTTAACTTTAGTAATCAAAACCCGCACCGTTACGGTACAAAATAATAGTTAAAATTTCACCATGCTCGAAAAGTATACACAATTACAAACGACTAAGTAAATCCTCTGTTATCATTCATAAAGAGTCATTGCAACTCAAGAGGGCGCTTCTAAAAGAATGGTTGCTTTGGGCCATTTTCATACAAAATTGTGCATTTAAAGTTTTGTTAAAATAATGATTCAATAGAGATTATCATCAACAATTTTCCCCCGGTGTAGAATTTTTGAATACAAATATGTTTATGGTGTAGATATTTCATCCGTTTCTGAACCGATTTTGATCAAATAAAGGTTATTCTGTCATTAAAATTGTTTGTTCTTTCAAATTTGACAGTTAGTTCTTCCGTGTCTTACAAACAAATATCAAGGGCACTTCGGGAAATACCAATACTCATACTTTGGGAATAATACATTTTTAAAGTATCGCTATATCATCATCGCCTTTCTCTCACAAAAAACCCGCGGATTTCCGCGGGTACAGCTAGTAAAACAATGATTTGATTAATAGTGTTTATTTATGGTTATTGAATCGTCAATCATTATAATGAAACAATCACACCAACCAATCAATATTAAATAAATCAATTAATGTATTTGACATTCGAACTAGCTACTTTTAGGCAGTGGCGTACCCAGAATTTTTTCAAGGGGTGGGTGTAGGGGGGGGGGGGGATATTTCGTCAGACAAATTGAAGTAAGCGGGGGGAGTGTGGGTAGGGGGTGTCCGTAGAAAATGACCGCAGCCGAGGACGAGACCAGGACCGGTCACAAATTTCGAGGCCGAGACCAAGACATTTCTTGAATTATGTAAGGGGGTGGGGATGGGGGTAGGGGGTGTCCATCCCCCTGCCCCCAGGCCTGTGTACGCCTATAATTGGTATAAACAGTATAGGTAGGATGGGTTCGTTCACGATTAAATTTACCGAGAATTAGTCTCTTCTCAACGACAATTTACATTAATTTGTTTTACGCAAGCGCCAATTTACGTGAGCTTTCATGAATTGCATATAGTATATCTACAAACTGTTGGGTCACGTAACCCAACACTTCGTAGATTTGGGTGACCTGTTTCACAAAAGGTACAGAACCTTCACGTGAATTGAACGTGAACGTGACGTGACTGTTCGTACCAAGCCCTCTGGCAAAGTTGTGGACTACTCCCCATACATTTTGTACACAAAATTTCAATTTTGTTCAATTTTCTCAAAATGTATGTGAACCCTTCGCTTGAGTTCAACATATGTTTTGTAGAATGCATATATACATAACATATCATGAGTTGGGAGAATGGAAAAATGTGAATATGAAGAAAACTGTAAAAATGGGAACATTTGTGTACAAAACATATAGGGAGTTGTCCACACACTTATCAGAGTGCGTTGCCAATTTGAGTTCCCCATAGGAATAAATGGACATCTTCAAAGAGCCATAGTTTTCTTGTTTCTTGCCCGATTTTGCTCTAACTTTCAGAGATTATTCCCCCTAGTCTCTTCAAATCTATGAAAGCAACATTTTACTTGGGTTTCATTGCCCTTTAAGTACTGGTCAGGGAAGATTCCTCTGAATTATGCACTTACAATATCATAAACATAATGATTGAAATGATTTAATAAGGGGGTTTCGGCATTTTCGTTGCCATTTTTTAACATTGATAAATTATTTAATTCAATCATTGTTTTATTAGTACTTTTAAACTCGCTGATCACTGCACTCACTCACTCACATCTTTAGATTTTTATATTCTAATTTATAACGAGAGAAATAATGCAAATGGTATGGTTGTACATTTACCAAATGACAGAACTGCATATTATCGTCTCAGATTACTTTGAATTATGCATAATGATTGAAATGATTTGATAAGGGGGTTTCGGCATTTTCTTCGACATTTTTAAACATTTATAAATTATTTAATTCAATCATTGTTTTATTACTTTTAAACTCACTGATTGTGACATGATGTACATCTATCGATATATTGTTACTATCGTACGAACTACATTACGCTATGCGTAGTGGCACCGTTACCATTGGTTACGGTGTGTGTGTGTGGTGGTTTCTCACAGTTGGAGCTAGTACTGAGACATCAATAAACATGTTATCTTAAAGTTCATCTAAATATCTTGTGATCCTGCATCATTTACTTTTGTGTCAGCATGATATTATATATGGTGGCAGCGGTGATGTAGTGCTAGAACCAGACGTGGAACCGGTTGTCCACCCAGCACGAAAGTTCCCGATACACTTGAAAGAAGAGCTGAGGGAGGAGCTGGACAGAATGGAGTCCATAGAGGTCATTGAAAAAGTCACAAATCCTACAGACTGGGTATCGTCCTTAGCTTTCAGCCGGAAGAGCAATGGCAAATTGCATGTCTGCCTTGACCCCAAGGATCTGAACAAGGCTTGTAAAAGGACATATCACAAAACTCCTACATTGGAGGAGACGACGCACAAGTTGCACGGAGCACGCGTGTTTTCTAAACTTGATGCAAGACATGGATACTGGAGTATCGTACTCAGTGACAGGTCAAGTGATCTCACGACCTTCAACTCCCCGTTCGGGAGGTACAGATTTAAACGGCTTCCGTTTGGACTAAGGGTGGCCCAAGACATCTTCCAAGAAAAGATGGATCTGATCCTCTCAAGCTGTCCTGGCACAATTAACATCGCTGATGATATAATTGTGTTTGGACATGACGATGACGAACATGACCGGAACTTGCGAAACTTGATGGATCAGGCAAGGAAGTTTGGACTGGTCTTCAACATTGAGAAATGCGACATCAAAGCTGAACAGGTAGATTTCTTCGGATGTATCTACAACAGGGACGGTGTTCGTCCAGATCCTAGAAAGGTTTAAGACATCCACAACCTTCCCCCTCCGGGCTGTGTGAAAGACTTGCAACGGTTCCTGGGCATGATACAATATATGTCCCCATTTGTACCAATCCTTTCGACGCACACTGATGCACTTCGCAGTCTTCTCAAGAAAGACAGTGAGTGGCAAAGGCCAGCATCACATCAACAATCGTTTGACACGGTGAAATCCCTGGTCTCGTCCATGTGCACTCTTACCTACTTTGACCCTACCAAGCGATCAACAGTACAAGTCGACGCATCAACCAAAGGCCTTGGTGCAGTGTTACTCCAGGAGGGGAGACCTGTTGCATTTGCAAGTAAAGCCTTGACTGAGATGGAACAGAGGTATGCGAACATAGAGAGAGAGATGCTTGCAGCGGTTTTCGGCTGCACCCGCTTCCATACTTACCTCTATGGATCTACTTTCATCGTGGAATCAGACCACAAACCTCTGGAGAGTATCCACAAGAAGAACTTGGCAAATGCACCCCCTAGGTTGCAGAGAATGTTGTTAGGTATACAACCATATGACTTCCAGTTGATCTACAGGCCAGGCTCTCAAGTTGCGTTAGCAGATGGGTTATCACGCATCAACCCCCAGAAGCAGCCAACTATCGAGCTCAACAACACAATCCACACCATCAAGGTGTCGCCAGAACGGCTTGTGGAACTTCAGCGCAGGACTGACGACAGTGCAGAGCTGAAAGCGCTGAAGGAGTTGACAGTGAATGGATGGCCAGATGATGTCAGCCAGGTACCAGGGGAGCTTCGCAAGCATTGGTCAGGGAAAGACTCATTCTCTGTAGAAGACGGAGCTCTCTTGAAAGGTCCCAGGATTATCATACCAGAGGGTATGCAGCAGGAAGTGCTCAAGAAACTCCATGAGGGTCACCAAGGAGTGACCAAGACGCAACTTTGGGCGAAAGCTTGTGTCTACTGGGACGGAAGCAACAAAGACATAGAACGCATGATACAATCCTGTGTTACATGCAGAGAGCACCAGAGAGCCCAGCAGAAGGAGCCTCTACTCCAGCATGAACTCCCTTCGAGGCCATGGGAAACAGTCGGAACAGACCTTTTCCATCTTCAAGGTGATGAATACTTGATTCTGACCGACTACTATTCCAAGTTCCCCTTGATTAGGAAAATCAGAGGCCAATGTACGGCAAGGTCTGTAGTCCAAGCAACCAAGGACATATTCAGTGAACAAGGCATACCTTTGAAGGTGATCAGTGATAATGGACAGCCCCCACTACCCCCAAAGCAATGGAATGGTCGAGCGTGCCATACAAACCGTCAAAAGAACTCTGAGGAAAGTCAAAGAATCGCATGGTGACTTACACTTGGCGTTGTTAAGCTTGAGAACAACCCCTGTAGATGTAAACCTACCCTCACCAGCTGAACTGCTTCAAGGCAGAAAAATGAGGAGCACCATCCCAGTCAAATCTGACGAGTTGTCGCCTCGCCAAACAGAGGTACATCAGAAACTTGTTGGGAGACAAGACAAACAAAAAGAGTACTTTGACAGCAGAGGTGTCAAGGAGCTTCCCGCGCTGAGAACCGGAGAAAAGGTTCTCACTAGAGATCATGGCACTGGGTTGTGGAGTCCCGCAACAGTAGTGGAGAAATGCCAAGAGCCGCGATCATACCTCCTACACCCCCAAATGGAGGTATCCGACGTCGCAATCGCAGAGATGTTAGGAGCCTGGGCTATCCGCCAGGACAGGTGCACCTTGAAGATATCCCCGGCCCATCAACGACACCAATTCCACAAGGTCGCCCTGTACAAGATACCCCTGATTCCCAAACCAATCAAACGGGAAGAGGAAATGGGGCCTACTTCACTAGGTCAGGGCGCAGCGTGTCGAAACCCGAACGTCTAATTGAACAATAGACCCCATATATTCGACCAATGACTATAATTGTGTTTTTTCAGAACTGTTTGTGTTTTTATAGTCATTGACCATAATTGTGTATTTAGAACAGTTGTGTTTTTCTTCAGAACTGTTTGTGTTTTTTCAGAACTGTAAACATTTTATTGTATTTCACAGTAATTTGGATATCCCATATTGTGAGATATTATGTTGTTGTAGATGGATGTACTGCTAAATAAGAAATTTTAAGTTACATGAAAAAGAACACAAGATACTATAAATTAGAGGAAAAGAAGGTTTAATTCTGCAAATTAGCTCATGATTTTTATTCACAACCAACAGTACATTTTGAATTACAATTGAAGCGAAGTTTGATATCTATAATTATGGGTAGCTATATGGTTGCGTACTTACATATTTTCGCATACTAGAATGTGATAGTACAGACGTTTAGTTGTACAATGATGTATTTTTAATGCTTGTTTCCACTTACATTATAATTCAGTTTTGAGTAAGTTGAGTATATTGGTTAAGACAATTCTCTAGAAAAAGTAAGACGTTTACTTGTTATGCTAAAGTAAGCATATAGGGCATGGGTGCACACCCATCAAATTGCTAAAGTTACAGTACCTTGTTAGAACGTCACATGAGATGGCATGATGTGATGCATGATTTGTATATAATAGCAATATGCGGTTGTAAAGTCATTATTGATTAAGGCAATTAAATTCAAAAGCCTTGAAGTACGTTTTACAGGGAGTTTCAGAGTTCAGATTAGATTACTTATGTTTTTGAAAATTTAAAGCTTGAGAAGGGGGATGTGACATGATGTACATCTATCGATATATTGTTACTATCGTACGAACTACACTACGCTATGCGTAGTGGCACCGTTACCATTGGTTACGGTGTGTGTGTGGTGGTTTCTCACAGTTGGAGCTAGTACTGAGACATCAATAAACATGTTATCTTAAAGTTCATCTAAATATCTTGTGATCCTGCATCATTTACTTTTGTGTCAGCATGATATTATTATACTGATCACTGCACTAACTCACTCACTCACTTTCACATGCATGCACATGGGTCATTCTTCGATAAGTGTATAGTTTTGCGTCCCGCTACTTTGGTGTCGCATAGAAAAAAAATTAAAACTTTTTTTTTTGTTACCTCTTTGTGTTGACTTACAAGTAAATAAAAAAATTAAAAATAAAACAAAAAGTAAAGTGATAACTCTTATTATACTTTTTTTTAAATTATTTTTTTTAATGTTCCACCCCCCTCAACATTGCATGTCCCGATGGCATCATGTAAAAATATCATAATGTAGCATTTAAAAAAAGATGCATATTTTTTGTCCTCATATATATACCTTAATAAATTCAATTTTATGAGTTGACTACGAATACCAAGATTAAATACGCACACATGCAACGATTTTTTTAAAAATCCAAAAAAGGAGTCTGTTTTGTGTGTCCCGATATTTTGCGTCAGATCCGTCACACATTTTGAGTCCACCATCTACGGTACAAACAATTGCTAAATTTGAGTGATCGTGGTGGCAAAATGTCGGGTGACTAGATAGTAGAAAGAAGAGACACGTTTCTTCCCCGATCTCCAGGTAAGTAACATTGTTTTTTTGAGATCTTTGTCAAAAACCAGGTGCGTACCTTTATTAAAGTGACACAGGTAAAGTGTCTAACTCCACGAAAAATACTTGGAGCTTCCTCGTTTCTCTTCTGCCGTGTTGTTTAGCTTATGGTAAGAGAAGAATAAAATAGGGTTTGGTTTTTTCAAATGTCCCTCATTGAAAATCATTATTTCAAAAGCGTTAGCTAACGGTATTGATAAAAAGTACAATTGACGTCGCTGAATACGTCCTGCCAGCGCGCGTGTGAAATTTTCCCGACCCACTGAACATTGAGCCTAGTGTGCGCAAATTCCATGAATTCCGTACGTCTGTAGCTGTATACACGGGTGCGGATATCGTCAAGATCAAACGGATGATTTTTACTGCAACAAATCTACAACAGACCATCAGTATTCGGTGATAAAATATGAACTCAATATTCGTTTTTTCACTAGGTAAACAGTGTTCGTTTTCTTTCAAACTTACACAAATCTTTCAATTCTATTTTACAATGATATTGATATAGGATTGAAGTCTCAAATGTCAGTTTGTGCAATATATCTGACACTTTACACGGATCACTTTAAGCGTCATCTCCGAACGCGTGATATTAGCTAGATAAAGATGTTAGATTGAATTTCTAATCATTTGTATGAATGTGCCCACGGAACAACTATACAACACTATCGCTTATTTCTATTGCATACATTGCTATTAGCTATCGGAGCTTTAACTGTGTCTGATAGTCATCTCCGTCATGCATCATCTCCGTCACGTTTTTCTTGTGACGGAGATGAAGATTATCATCTCCGAACGATTCATATTAGCTAGATAAAGATGTTAGATTGAATTTCTAATCATTTGTATGAATGTGCCCACGGAACAACCATACAACACTATCGCTCATTTGTATTGCATACATTGCCATTAGCTATCGGCGCTTTAAATGTGTCTAATAGTCATCTCCGTCACGCGTCATCTCCGTCACTGCTTTTTTGTGACTGAGAGGATGAGTTTGAGTTGGATTGTCAACTCAGTTAATTGACACACAATGTTGTTCAAAAGTGACAAATATTCTATGACAAAGCTTAGTTTGCATGAATTTTAGATTATTATATAACATGTGATTCTAATGTATTCTTAAATACACGCTTCAGTCATCTCCGTCACGCTGAGTTCAAATGCATAAATTTCAACAACGATTATACTCTGGCAAAAAATATTTGTATTGGTATTTTTAGCGATCTATTTACTCGTAATCATGTACCTCTCTTCATCCTAATTTCCTGAGAAAATTTCATCTCACTGATTTAAAGCAATTAAGCTATTTGGCAAAATTCACTATTTATTCAGCAAGGCAAGTATAAATGGTGGCTCTAGAGAAAAAAATGTGATTATGGTTGACCAATGTTTTTTTTTTCTTTACACAGTCACCCTTTCTTTCCAAACGAAGATTGAATAAGAAGAGAATTATGTTCTTCAGTTAAAGGGATAGTTGAGTTTTGGTAGAGAGGGCGCTAGACTACTTTTTGTTGTTGTGAGGTAATGAAAAACTGAGTGTAAAATTTAAAAGAGCATAATATTTAAATAATAAAATCATCTTTGTTTGATCAAAATCGGTTCAGAGACGGCTGAAATATCCATAAATATAACAATTTGTAATAAAGCTGGGGCCCCGGGGTTATTAGAGAATTTTGAACCAGCTGTTAAAAATTCAAAAAAAATGCTTCCTCTTTTCAAAAAGTTACAAAATAGGTATTTAAATAGTTGTTGGTTATTTCTCTATCTAATCACTATTTCAACAAAACATCACATGCACAATATTTTATTCAAAATGGTTGAAACCGATGAGTGTTTAGAGAGCACCCTCTTACGTTTTAACAGCTCTTTTTGAATAAAAACATGATCTTTACTACGTCATTTGTAATTTTGTGTTCCTTTCTAGTTATAACTATTAGTTTGTAATGTAATGATGCAGGTTTTGGTTACTAAAATTCAGTTTCACCAAAACTGTACTCTCCTTACCAGAACTCAACTATCCGTTTAAAATGCGACGATCTATTTGTGCAAAAATGTTGTGACGGAGACGACGCATTAACAGTGTACATGTTAATACAAAATGTTAAAAATTACATAGCCCCATTAAAGATCGCGCCAAACAATATTTCCCTAATCTACAGATGTTAACATATTAAACACACAGAAAGAAAGTGGAGAAATAGTTTTGATTTTCACGATCTCACGATGGTCGAAAATATACACTTATTGAAGAATGACCCACATACAACGCCGTTTTCCAGACACAGACTAAGATCGCGGGAACTTCAGGCGTAATGCGGAGTGAATGGTCCGCTGCGTATAGCTGTTCAGTTGGAAATCAATATTTGTCAAAATTCATGCACAACACGTCTTTAGAAATATTCTGATAACAAGAGAAATAAAGCAAATGGTATGGTTGTACATTACCTAAATGACAGAACTGCATATTATCGTCTCAGATAACTCTGAATTATGCACATACATACATGTACATCATAAACATAATGATTGAAATGATTTGATAAGGGGGTTTCAGCATTTCCGTCGAAATTTTTTAACCTCTTTACAAGCGCTTGCAATTTTAAAAAATTTGATTCCGGCGTGGAAAACAACAAATGGTAGGCCCTACACTTTGTTCCGAGCACTTTGTACCGAGCATGGTGGCTTAGCGGTTAGAGTGTCCGCCTCATGCACGGGAGGTACCGGGTTCCAACCCAGAGCGGGTCATACCAAAGACTTTTAAAATGGTACCTTCTGCCTTCTAGCCAGACACTCAGCATTTATAGAATGGAGAAAGGAAAGTTAATCACACGAGTTACCAGAGGACTAGCCCCCTTCTGTAACTTTTGCTACATTTAGTAGACGTGTGGCCTAGGGCTATTGAAAGTTGAAACGGAGATAGGCGCCGCCTTATGTGCCAACATTGGTACGGGAAAGACTTTAACTTAACACTTTGTACCATATAATTTACAAAACTGCCAACAAGTATTTACTACGGAACAGATAATTTACAAAACGAAGCATTTTCCATCTTTTTTTTACGATCACTCTTCGCAAGTTTTTACTTCAATGACAATAGATCGATCGAAACAATGTAAACAAGCATTGTGACGTCACAGCCGTGCAAAAAGTGCGCAACAAAAAGTGACATCGCACGGGTGTTGCGCAGTTACTGCACGGTCGTGCATGTTTGTTGAAATTAATCAATAGTCACGTGACAGGATTTAACCAATTGATCACGTTACTGAATTTACTGGAGCCGTTTTATAATCACACATATTGTACAAAACAACTGCAGAAATATTGTGGAAAGATGACATCTTAAAACAATTATTGATTATGAAATTATAATAAGCAGTTGTCTAGTGGGTAGACAATGGTCATTACAAAGTAAATTGACCCTTGAACGGTTAATGGACAATGGCCATTTGAAAAATGGTGCCAACGCCCATTTCTTACAAAACGCCCCCAGAAGAATCGACCATAGCGCAAAAACCATTGGGCGGATTGGGCTAAAACTCAAATATTTGAGCTTGTAAAGCCAAGGTTGAAATATTAGCAAATTTGAAAGGGGTGCGATGAAAATTTCCCCCATAATGCAGGGGTGCCATAATGCTATATTGCATACAAGATATATACGAATAAGATACAAATTAGTGCTGTAACTGACCTTGATGATCGGATCGTTTGATCGGATCGGCAAAATTTTATCGATCTTCGAAATCGGATCGATGATCGGGATCGGATGATCGGCTAAAAAAAAAAAAAAAAAATAATAATCGTTTTTTTTTTCTTTGGAAAATGATCCCCAAAAAACACATTTTGGGAATATAAATGAATACCAAAGCAACATATATCTATATTAATAAGCCCAAGGTAATCTTGTACGGGTATGCTTTCATTTCAAACTTGTTACCTCTTCTTTTACAAAATTTCTCACGCCGATTCTGAGCTTAGTCCCATGTGATTAATTTGGCGTAACCTTTCAGAAACACATGGGACTAAGCTCAAAATCGGCGCGAATAATTTTGTAAAAGGAAAGGTAATCAGTTTTAAATGAAAGCATACCCATACAAGATTACCTTGGGTTTATTCATATGGATATATGTTGCTTTGGTATTCATTTATATTCCCAAAATATGTTTTTTGGGATCATTTTTTTTTGTTTTTTTTTTTGCCGATCCGATCTTCCGATTTTTTCTGCATGATCGGAAATCGGCAAAAACGGTCCAATCATGTATGATCGGATCGTGATCGGCATGCCGATCCGATGATCGGTTACAGCACTAATACAAATAGATATAGGACCTACAAGACTTCAAGCTAATCCGACATTATTGTACGTAACAAAATTGACAGTATATAAATCTATTACGAGGTGGAATAGATTAATTGTCAGACTTCTTGAATTCTTCAGTGTTTCTGTGGTTTATTAGCTGAAACTACCTGCCTAAAAATTAGGTTGACAATGACATTACAGCTAGTCTAAAGAGTTGTCCGATTTAAAAAGTAATGTTTTTTCACTCCGCTAGTCATTCCTTCTCGCTACTTCAGAAGATGAATTGAACTTTGACCCTTGCAAATCCCCAAAACACACATGTCACATACAATTTATATTATTATTTTCAAAGAATCACCAGAGATCAACCTTACCTCTGACTATATCGGTGTATCTTTTATTCACCTCATTGGCAAGTGCTTGTTGGCCAATGTCTTTAAGATCTTCAAACAGTTCCCATGGATCATCTACACTGTAACTAAATTCATCTGGTCGCTGGAGAGTATACTGCCACAAGGCAGTTCTATGTTCTGTGCAATCCTCATATACTTTAGAAGGGAGATTCATCCCGAAAAGTAGATCCGCCCAATCAGATACATTTAGTTCTTGACTGATGTAATTTAGTATTTTTTTTCTGTATTGTCTCTCTTTTCTGTTTTTCTCTTTACCACTGGAAGTCGCCATTCTACTAAATTGTAGTTAATATTCCAACACTCAATGTCAATGACAGCTCAGCCAGAATAGAGCTGGTTAGAAATAGTGAGTATATTTTCCTGAAGAGTGAAGCTAGTTTAGTTTACTAAAGCTAGATTGACTTTTGAGCGTAGGAGCTAGTAATACTAATACAAGTAATAGTACTAATGGTCGCGTTAAATTGCATAGATAGCTTTAGCCTTTAGATGCATGCGAAACTCAGATATCTCCGAGCCGAGTGAACTCTACCCTGGCCCTGGGACTGCAAGTCAAGTTGTTACTGTACTCTGAGCTGCAGCTGACTCTGCATGTAGTGCATGTTGGCTGCCGGCTGCTGCACTACTATGCATGCCATATGACCTCCATGTTGTTGATGTTAATAATAATATATAGTTGTTTTCACGGTTTCACTTTCACGTCACGGTTGCATGTTGAGATGAAAAGCTCCGGTGGGAACTCAATCAAGTCTCAGCTCAGCTGGGGCGAGATAATAATATAGCCATGCGCTGCCCATGGATCCACATCTATTTCTGCTTCTTCTTTCTTCTTCTTCTTATAAAATTCGTCCAGCCTTGCCCGCGCCTCGGGCATGTCGGGAGAAGGAAGTCGACGTGGAGTCGTCATGCAGTACAGTCATGGCAGTCTCGATCTGCATGCTGTGCGCATATTGATATATCGTACAGCTCCGCCGCTCCACATTATTAGCTCAGCGCTATTTAAATGGGATTCCCCATTCTATTTTTAGAACGAAGGTTTGTGGCGTGTAGCCTATAATCAAGACGTCCTTTCGCATCACTGACCTCTAGAGGTCAGTGTTTCGCATACCAAAGAATAATACTCTGTTATTGTTGTTGTTGTTTTTTCTATTTTTCACATATTTTGCCAACGCTATGTCGAATAGACGTTTATACTCAGCAAAGGTCGCAAAGTCTACAAATTTAGTAAAGCTGATATCGACAGCATGAAATCCAAGCTGGTAGCCTTTGCTGAGGTTTTCCTGAAGGAAGCCGACTCCAACCCCCTAGAGGCCAACTGGAATAAATTCCAAACTACAGTTACAAGGATCATGGAAGAGTGTATCCCATCATCCTTCAAGAGCTCCAGATTTAATCTACCATGGATGTCAAGATCACTAAAAAAAATCTCCAGAAGAAAACAGAGGGCGTTCTATAAAGCAAAAACTGTCAATAGTCAAAAATACTGGGCACGCTACCGTTCGCTCAGAAAACAGCTTCAAAAACAACTCAGGGCAGCTGAACATGAGTACCTTTCTACTACTGTATTCGACTCACTCCAAAGCGACCCCAAACGCTTTTGGGCCTTCATCAAAAACCGACGGCGTGAGGCAAGTGGAATAGCAGCCCTGTGGAATGGGAATAAGCTTGTCAGCTCAGCGATAGATAAGGCAGAGGCCTTAAGTACCCAGTATAAGTCAGTCTTTACTAAGGAACCGAAACTTCATACTTCCAAACTACCCAAGGTCCCGGGTAAGAAAATCCCGGATACACCACCATTAGTCGTGCATGCTAATGGAGTTTATAAGATACTCGCAGGTTTATCTCCACACAAGGCCGCCGGACCTGACGGAATCCACCCGTTCATCCTCCAGAAATGTGCACTGGAGATAGCACCCATGCTAACTAAAATCTTCAATCAGAGCATCTCTTTAGGAAGTCTCCCCTCAGCTTGGACGAAGGCCAACGTTACTGCCATATTTAAAAAGGGAAGTCGCACGGACCCCGCAAACTACAGGCCAGTCTCATTAACATCAGTATGCTGCAAGGTTCTGGAGCATGTAGTCTACAGCCACGTCATCAACCACCTCGACAAGATTCATGCCCTTCATGATGCCCAGCATGGTTTCAGAGCCAAACGATCCTGTGAAACCCAACTACTAACAACAGTTCACCAGATCTGGGAAGCCAATGAACATGTCAAACAAGTTGATGCAATAGTATTGGATTTTGCAAAGGCATTCGACACCGTACCTCGCGCACAGTCGCCTCCTACATAAGCTCCATCACTACGGGATTAACGGTCCACTCCATAACTGGATATCCTCATTCCTGAAAGGGAGACAGCAATCTGTAGTAATCCAAGGTTCCCCTTCTAGACCAGCAGAAGTCCTGTCTGGAGTCCCCCAGGGCACAGTGTTGGGCCCTCTACTTTTCCTCATATACATCAACGACCTACCTGTCGGGCTGAACTCCAAGGTTAGCCTCTTCGCCGATGAGTGTGTGATATACCGGCCTATCACATCCTCTGCTGATTGTGAATCACTTCAAAAGGACTTGAAGCTATTGGAGAATTGGTCTTCGCAATGGCTCATGACTTTTAAAACGGATAAATGTAACGCCATCCGTTTCTCCAGAAGTAGGTCAAAGACTGAATTCACCTATCGGCTCTCCGGCCACACACTTCAATCAACCAACCAGCACAAATACTTGGGAGTAACCCTGTCCTCAGACATGAAATGGAACACTCATGTAGACAAGATTGTCTCTAAAGCCAACAGCATGATAGGATTCTTACGCCGTAATCTAGGATCTGCCCCCCGTAAAGTGAAGATTCAAGCATTCAAGAGCCTTGTGCGCCCCCACCTAGAGTACTGCAGCTCTGTGTGGGATCCTCACACCAAGGTTAACATCAAGAAAATTGAAGCCGTCCAGAGACGTGCAGCCAGATTCATTATGAATGACTACAAGTGGGAAAGCTCAGTAACAGCTATGCTTAAAACCCTAGACTTGCCATCTCTTCAACATCGAAGACAAAACAATAGGCTGACGATGATGCACAAAATAATCCATCACAACGTAAACCTACCGCTGGATGGTCACCTTAAAGGTAGTTCAGATTCGTCAAATGAGATGCGCGGCGCCATCTTGCATACGCGTTGCGTACGGTGCGTAATGCACGTTAGCTCAGTGTCATGCGGTGCGCGCAAACTAACCCAGTTCAAAATGGCGACCCGCTATGTAGCATCCCCACGCTTGATGCCCTTTAACTTCAGTAAACGCGACTCAAATGCAGCCACTACTAGGAAATCTAACTCGCTATCGCTGGAGGTGCCTTTTGTCAGGACGAACTGCTTCCAAAAGTCCTTTTTTCCTAATACGGCACGTGATTGGAACAACATACCTTTCTCACTAACGTCAATAATGAACTCACAAACTTTTAAACTGAAACTAAGCAGCCAACAAGTCAAACAGTGCGACTAGATCACCCCACCCTCACCGACCTCTATCTAATCTCATCAAGTTGAGTGATGCTCCTGTAGGAGTCTTTTCAACCTATCCAACCGAAGTACCGAAGGCTTGTAAAGGACGTACCGCCTTGATAATGTGCTACGCCCACCCTTGTACAAATTTACCACGGTATATGACACTGAGGTCAGAGCGGTACAAAGTGTGATGTCATCAAAAATCTATTTTTAGAATTTTCAAATTTGAACTTCATTTTCCGAAAGAGCATAACAAATAATGTCCAAATACAGAAAATCACTTGAATAATTATGTTAAGTAGTGGCTGAGATATGCCCATCCGAATTAGTTTTACTTCAATGGGCAATCAGTGTTGACGGGGGTGTGCCTCACGAAATAGGGGTCGACTACAAGCACAAAATATAGGGTTTTTGGAGCTACAAAAACCCTGAAACGGGAGTTATAAGGGGTGTAAGGAGCAGACTAAAACTACAAAATGCATGGACTTGGAGCTACCAAAGACCGACGGAAACCCTCAAATGGTGGTCCAAGGACTGAACAAGCTGAGATGAAGAATAATGGACTTGGCGCTACTCAACTACCTAGCCAAGTCATTCCGGGGGTCTATGGAGGAGCGGCAATTTTTGAAAATCGGGTATCTTGAGAGCTGCAATCGGGTGTGAAAACGGGGTCTTGTAAGCGGCGGTTCCATGACATATGCTCCGCCGACATGCTCCGCCGACATTTGCTCCGAAAAATGCGACAAATGCTCCGCGATATTTGCTCCGCCGACAATTGCTCCGCCGACAAATGCTCCGCCGACAAATGCTCCGCCGACATTTGCTCCGCCGACAATTGCTCCACCGACATTTGCTCCGCCGACAATTGCTCCGCCGACAAATGCTCCGCCGACATTTGCTCCGCCGACATTTGCTCCGCCGACAATTGCTCCGAAGCTGCGACAATTGCTCCGCGACATTTGCTCCGCGGACAATTGCTCCGCGACAATTGCTCCGCCGACATTTGCTCCGCCGACAAATGCTCCGCAGACAAATGCTTCGAAGATGCGACAATTGCTCCGCCGACAATTGCACCGCTAACGTTTACTCCGCCAACATTAGCTACGTCGACAATTGCTCCGCCGGCAAAGAAGACATTTTGTTAGTATCCGGGGAGGGGGGGGGGGGGGGGTGGGGGGCTCAAAGCACTGGTAGCTGAATGTTACTATGGTAACTGTCAGCGAATGACAAATCGTCAGAGCCGACAAGTTTCATGACATGCCCCCATTGACTCAATTTTCAAATTTCCTGAAACTGATATCTCATGTCTTGCTTCCTCTTACAAACCCTTTCCACGTGTAATCATAACGATTTTGTCACGGTACCCAATACCCTTACAGACATAATGCTTGCAGCATTATAGAATATAGTCATTGCGATTTAAAATACTCCCTTTGTATATATATGTGTGTCGGAATTGGGAGAACATGCAATTTTAATGGCAGAATAAACTTTATTTTCTTAAAATCGACCCGGAAACGGCTGGAATATCAATAAATCTATTTGATCTGATAATTATTTGGGGCCCAAATAATTAGATGATTTGTTTTCAAAAAAATATTTTTCAAATGCTTGGACTTTTTCAAAAATTTTCAAAATCATTTTTGGAATAGTTGTTGATGATCTCTCTATCTAATCATCATTCCAATAAAACACCACATGCATAATTTTGTATGAAAATGGTTGAAACCAATGCCTTTTTAGAAAAGCGCCCTCTTGTGTTTAAATGGCTCTTTTTGAATGATAACAGGCGTTTTACTAAGTCGTTTGTAATTTTGTATACCTTTCGAGCATGGTGGAGTTATAACCATTAGTTTATCAAGTAACTGTCCAGGGTTGGTTACTAAAGTTCAGCCTTACCAAAACTGTACTACCCTTTAAATAAAGATCACATCGTCTAGAAGACAATCTATTCTTCACATAGTAACAATAAAATTGATCACATATTGCTTTTTATGGAATATGACGTCATAGTCACTAAAGGGGAAAAGTGTCCATCTTACCTCACTGTGGAGGTAAGAGAACCCCTCAATTCCTTAGATTATTGAATTTCAATTTTCTGCTACTTCCTGTCAATCCTTCCGTTTATAAGAATGCAAAATGCATTGGAAGTTTGTGCTTTTCTGTTGGACAATAAGGCAGCCTTAATCGTTTACGGGGTGGGGGGGGGGGGGGGGCGTTTAGAAGTGTCACAAATTGGGCCCTCGTTGTTCAGTGAACGATGAACAAATCTTTAAAAAAATTGGAACTCCGAAAATTTAACAGTGGGTGAAAATAACGTTCTTTGAATTTGGCAAAACGTGGATAAATGTTTAACTCATGCGGAACAATTTCTTGATTCATAAAGAGTCTGAGTAATACAAATGTAGTGATTATAAAGACTTTTCTTTTTTCTATTCATGATCGATCTTAACACCAGTACCATGCCCTTCGCTTGATGATTGCTTGGAACAATATACTATTCATCACAGCATTTTCGGATACGATGAGGGTCCGTGGTTCGACTCCAGTCGAACCCCAATGTAACATCAAAAACTACGAGGGGCGTTCAATAAGTTCATAGCCCAACCATGAAGGAGCATGAAGTTGGGTTACCTAATGGTGTGTATGCAATGTTGCATCCTTCACATGGTCAGTCGTGCAATGACAGGTCAGTTGTATTCTGTTTCTGATCTAGACAGGCTTTTATTGATGCAATGTTCATTAAAAGTCACTCGGAAAATGTTGGAAAATGGAGCAATGCAAGTTCATGAGAGATTATGCTGCTCGAGGACAATGTGACTGCACACAAGAGCCAGGTGACTTTTGAAAAGCTAATAATTGCTGGATTGGTTTGTTGATGATTCCTCCTTATCCCCCAAACCTGGTATCGTTAGATCTCTTCTGACATATGAAGAAACAATCCCAAGATTGTGATTTTCATGAGGATAATGAGACTTGGCTGTACATAAGTATTATATGGATGAAAGAACACCTGATATATTAATCGATGTTACACCTTGTCTCCTTCAAGGCTGGGCTATGAACTTATTGAACGCCCCTCGTAAAGCCAGTGTTGTGTGTTTTTGCGCCTCCCCTTCTGCTACTAGATGCAGGCTGCAGGGTCACGCATCCTTACAACACTGGGCTTGACTGCCCCCCCCCCCCCCCCCCCCCCACCCTGTATAAAGAAACGTGAAACAAACAAACCAGCCAATAAAATATTTGAATGAATCGATGGTTACTGAATCGATTGTACTCAATTTCACAAGAGATTCGCATAACATATAAAAGCGCACTTCATACCAAAGGTAGGCTACTTGAGAATTCATTCAAGAGTTTAATCTTCAGCGGAGTAAATGTCGTGGAACAATTCAACAATTATGGTTGAGGAACATATGTTGTTTTTGGACCATTTGAAGTACTGTCATCTTCAGAGCATATATTTCTGCGGAGCAATTGTCACCGGAGCAAATGTCGTATCTCCGGAGCATATTTCGGCTAAGCAATTGTCGCATATATTCGAAGCATTTTCGGCGGAGCAAATTGTCCAACTTCGGAGCATTTGTCGGCGGAGCAATTGTCGGCGGAGCAAATGTCGGCGGAGCATTTGTCGGCGGAGCAAATGTCGGTGGAGCATTTGTCGGAGGAGCAAATGTCGGCGGAGCATTTGTCGGCGGAGCAATTGTCGGCGGAGCAAATGTCGGCGGAGCAAATATCGCGGAGCATTTTTCGGAGCAATTGTCGGCGGAGCATATGTCGTGTCACCGTAAGTGGCACATACCCGTCTTACATTATACATGAGTGCCCCCCCCCCACCCCCCCCCCCCCCCCCGGGGTACAATACCATAGTGACACGGTATATTAGCCCCGGTTCGATCATGGTTATTTATTACCGTGGTTAAACCATGTCTAACCCCCACACCACGCCGTCTTCTACTATATCAAGTAGCAGATTCGGGCTCCGAATGGAATCAAGTTTTTTATAATGGTCCGCTTAGCTCAATGACTTCCACTCGGGGGAGGGGTCAGTTTAAATAGACCACGTATAAAATTAATATTATCAAAATATAAAATATAAACAAACAAATCCAAAAATAAAGTGCTTGGACACGATTCAATTTACGATGTCACTTGGCAAATATTTATTAACGGATAAGAAGAATTACAAATCTCCTTCATCCAATCAGAATGATCAAAATTATACAACTTATATATATATGAAAATATCAACAGTTGCAAATATATATAATTGCGAGGTTTCTTTGACGATAAGGGGCAACTTGTTACTTGCTAATTATAGTTACTTAAATACTTTTATCAAGGATCTAAGGGAAAGGGAGGGATAGTTAGGGGAAATGAGGTTAGTAAATGGTGGCCACTTACCGAACGCGAAAGTTATACAAGTTATATCGGTGTCGAGCTCGGGCGCGCTTTCTAGATGGGTTGGACTTCGGGGTGGGCTGACTTCGGGACGATCTGGACTTCGGGATGGGCTGGGCTTCGGGAACTTTGGACGGGCTGGGGCTGGAAGTTGTAGGGATCTCGGATCACTAAGCTGGAACTTCGAGGAACGCCTTAGAGTTGAACACGGGTAAAACAGCTTACATACGATCTGTAGGTCTTGAGCAATTATGGTTTGCTTTCCAAACAGTTCGCGTATTCGATTCAGTTTAACTCCAACAATAATCAAATCACAGTTCTCCTTGTAAATTCAGCTTCAGTTTCTCCGAAATGTCCGATTCAAGTTTTAGTTTAAACGAGGTTAATTATTAATTTGATGAGGATGATGGTGATGGGGTTCCAAGGGTGGGGGAAGAGCCAACTGCTCTTACTTCTTACTGGTTACTCTCCTGTTCCTATCTTATCTTTTACTCAACTTCTGATTAAATTAAGTTTGGGGACAGGGTTTTATACCTAATTGCATATTCAAAACATATCTCGTAAGGGCGGGACTTCTAAATCCTAACTATATCTTAATACTATATTCTCAATCATATTTACCAAAGTTGCCCCTAGATACAAATCGTCTGATTGGATATTCATACCAGAGGGAGGAAACTATTATTCTCATTGGCTACTGACTATACTACAAAGGCTTACCCAAACAATACCACACTATCCAAGCTAATACTGTTCCGAGAAAGCCAAGTTCATAGTCAGAGGCGCGCCGGAAGCAGTTTTGGATTGGGGGGGGCAAAACCCCAAGGGGGCTCACCATTTGTCTGTGTAGGGGCTCATGCCCAACTACACTCTGGATTGCCAACTTTGAGCCAGATGTGAGAGTGAGACATTGCGAGGGAGCGAAGCGACTGAGCGGGGGGAGGGTGTGGGAGGGGGTGTTCCTACCGGGGGGGGTGTCCCCCTCCCACGGTAGGGAGCTTTTGCATTTTCGGACTTGAAATTGTGCAATCTGGTGCATACCTAGATAGAAATTCGGCTGTATTTGGGAAAGCGGGATATGATTTGATCGACCAGCAGGGGGCGGATCTAGCTTTTTGCTAAGGGGGGGGGGGTTGACCCAATGACGATTGCGGAGCATCGTCCACGAGCCGCGAAGCGGCGATTTTTTTTTTGGCCATTTTGAACCCTCTTAAGTGATGTCTTTTTGCTAAGGGGGGTTTTGACCCAATGACGATGCGGAGCATCGTCTCGAGCCGCGAAGCGGCGATTTTTTTTGTTGCTATTTTGAACCCTCGTAAGTGATGTTTTTTTGCTAAGGGGGGGGGGTTTGACCCAAGACGATGCGGAGCATCGTCCACGAGCGCGAAGCGGCGATTTTTTTTGTTGCTATTTTGACCCCCCCGTAAAGTGATGTTTTTTTGCTAAGGGGAGGGGGGGGGGGGTTTTGACCCAAAGACGATGCGGAGCATCGTCCACGAGCCGCGAAGGCGGCGATTTTTTTTTTGGCCATTTTGAACCCTCTTAAGTGATGTCTTTTTGCTAAGGGGGGTTTTGACCCGATGACGATGCGGAGCATCGTCTACGAGCCGCGAAGCGGCGATTTTTTTTGTTGCTATTTTGAACCCTCGTAAGTGATGTTTTTTTGCTAAGGGGGGGGGGGGTTTGACCCAATGACGATGCGGAGCATCGTCCACGAGCCGCGAAGCGGCGATTTTTTTTGTTGCTATTTTGAACCCCCGTAAGTGATGTTTTTTTTGCTAAGGGGGGGGGGGGGGTTTGACCCAATGACGATGCGGAGCATCGTCCACGAGCCGCGAAGCGGCGATTTTTTTTTTTGCCATTTTGAACCTCTTAAGTGATGTCTTTTTGCTAAGGGGGGTTTTGACCCAATGACGATGCGGAGCATCCGTCTACGGAGCCGCGAAGCGGCGATTTTTTTTGTTGCTATTTTGAACCCTGGGGGGGGGGGTTTGACCCAATGACGATGCGGAGCATCGTCCACGAGCCGCGAAGCGGCGATTTTTTTTGCTATTTTGAACCCCCGTAAGTGATGTTTTTCTACATCACATTTTCACTTGGCAGCCCAAGGGGGGGGGGGGGGGGGTTTAAACCCCCTAAACCCCCCCCCCCCCCCCCATAGATCCGCCACTGACCAGGACGTTTTAATATATTTTTCAACGTAGAAAACAAATAATTGACAAACTATAAATGTTTACCCCAAAACACACACAACAACATAAACCATAATTATGCAACATTATGTATGATCCAACAACACACAGCCAATAATGAGTCCCGAGGGAGCGAAGCGCCTGAGGCCTGGGGCAGGGAGGGAGGGGGAGGGTAATAAAGATTTTGCATTTATGGACTTGAAATTGGTGCAATCTGGTCATACCTAGATAGGAAATTCGGGCTTAAGATTAACTGTATCTAGGAAAGCGT